>SNQN01006228.1:28548-39892 GCA_008642245.1 Bassia scoparia | reverse complement strand
TACACGAGTATAGTTTGGAAATATGATTTCTTATTGTTTTATAATATTGATTTTAATTATTTCACTTCAAAGTTTTTAAAATCAGAATATATATTATTAAGGAAATCAAGGATAACATTTACGGTATATATTTTTTAAATAAAAAGAAATAAAAATAAATATTGTTGCTTTAACCACCTCCTCCTAGAGGTTGTCAGGGACAACCGRAACCGGCATAGGTGGCTTGAAGATCCGGCGACCACGGTGGCTGTCGGTGGTCAAGTATTAACTGTGAAGTGAAGCAAGAGACAAGTAGTATGTAATTTTTTTAGAAAAGAATTAAAAAATAAAAACTGCTACTTTAACTAGCACTTGCCGGAGGTCGTTAGGGACAACTAGAACCGGCGCAGGTGGCTGGAAGATCCGGCGACCATGGAAGGTCGTCAGTACAGCGAAGCGAAGCAAGCAATATGTAGTGTCATTTTATTTTATAAAAAAAGGGGGCATATCATACGTGAAAATGTGAATTGGCAAGTATTATGGTTTTCTTTTGGGCCTTGGGCTCAATTTTAAAGATATTCATTTTTTTTCTTATTTACTTATTTTTAAAATTTTTAAAGAGCATGATAAATTTATTGGCTTGAAAGAAGAGGTATTAATTTGAGTGGGAGCATTATAAAATGGGCTTATACTAGGTGAGACATTAGGTGGACTCTCTAATACTAATTTAAATTTAAGAAACCAACAATTTTGGGGATTACTAATTATAACAATAATTATGTTATACTTAGACATATTCATTACTTGGGTCGTTCACTTTAGAAGTGAATGAATGAATGAATGGAGTATGTATGTATCTTTGAATGCTTTTGTTGAAGGATTTTGGTGACTAGTATGGCCCAATTAGGATAGAAAATACGGTCTGTGTTGGCAGCTGTTATAGGAGAAGTGGTGGACAGTGCACAGGYTTGGTTTATCCCTGCCCTGGGAAGTTTCTAGCTGATAACATCTTATTGGCTACTGAACAATGCCCTCCAACGCCAATGAAAGTCCTCTCCCMGAAGTTTCAATAAGAATGTCAAGGCTAAGGTGTTACCGTTATGTACTTTTGTAATTCAAATACGGTCTGCGCACTGTTTAGTATTTTTGTAAATTTAATTAGTTATAATTAGATTAAGGAAAATTTGTCAACAACTACCCACTTTTTGTCAAACTTTGAAAACAACTACCCACTTTTTTTTTGAAGCCCTGTTAGTACCTCATGTCTAAGGACTAATAGGCTTTCCCTTCTCGAGTTTTCTATGGAAGAATTGCCTCTCAATTTTCAAACCTCTCGCCCTAGCTTGCTCTTGAAGCAGTATTTGGTAGCTGCTGACGAGATAAACAGTCGTAACCTCATACGTTAGAATTACTTTTGTAAACTACAACTCATGGTATTTTACATGAGGCTTTTAATATCGTTTGTCGGCATCAACGTCGTCGACGATTGCAGCTTAGTGTACACCTTCCGAAGGGGCACAAGGATTGGAGTGTCAATGACAAATTTCTTTTTTCTCTGCATAAAGAACT
Organism: Bassia scoparia; assembly: GCA_008642245.1. Classification (NCBI taxonomy): domain Eukaryota; kingdom Viridiplantae; phylum Streptophyta; class Magnoliopsida; order Caryophyllales; family Amaranthaceae; genus Bassia; species Bassia scoparia. The sequence continues at coordinate 38,344 of SNQN01006228.1, read as the reverse complement.
ATCCACTAGTTCCTTGCCCAATCAAGAAAATTATTTCGTTCAACTTACCTTCTTCGATAGTTGAGCTGAGATTTGAAATGAATTTCCGTTAGTAATTGTTGTTGTTGTTGTTGTTTTGTTGTTGTTGTTGTGATTGATTCCAGGACATGATAAGTCCAATAGAAAAGATTGCAATGAAATATTTTTAACCAGAAAATAATTAAACATAATAAGTCATTGACATTTTCATCTCAAAACGATGGTCCCCATTAGAATAAAATGATTCCAAGCACCCACAAAAATCACAAATTTATAAGCATGCTTTGAGCTTTGTCTATAATATAATCATTTTTGATTTTAGGTTACACTTTTACTTTGCTAATAATATTAATATTATTCTTTACTTGATTGTATTATTCAAGTAAACTATCCTTTTGCCTCAAACTTAAGAAACATTTTTTAATGACATTTGATAGAGCTACCAAACACACTTGTAGATCTCTAATTTTAGACATACCCGCAATTAATCCCTTGAATAGCAAGTGATTATAGTTGCCTGGCAAAAACCTTCACAATAATCTTGATCATTTTATAGTTTTTCTACTTATTTTGGGAAAGACGATACTTTAAAGCTTCATTATCTGTAGGGGCCTAGTTTATTATGTTACTGAGTTGATTATCGTGAACTATCCTCTTTCAATAAAAAATAAATAAGGATACCAAAATATGCATTGCATATAAACAATCTATGCAAAACTATTTTAGAAACAAAGCATTAAATAATCGATCTGGTGATCTAGTATGACCCATAAAACTATCCAATCTCATGGCTTCACTTAAGTCCACTGATCTCCATTCACTGTGTGCTCGATAAATTAAACTACGAATATTAAAAATAATCAAGAAACAATTTGTCAACAACTACCAACTTTTTGTAAATTTGAACAAACATACCCACTTTATTATTTTTTTAAAAACAAACTACCCACTTTTAATCAAAACTTTGATACCACGACCCCATGAGCTGTTTTTTCGAGCAATAAAACCACCAAAATCCTCTAGCACCCACAGCTTAGTTGTTTTTTTGGCAAATTCCCACACTGAAAATTGGAATATTACCTAAATGCCCTCCTTTTATAATTTCTTTATTTTATTTCTTTTTTCTTTCTTTTTCTTTAATTCTCTTCCTTCTTTCTTCTTGCTGACTTCTTTCACGCCGTGGGATCGATTTGGTGCCGCCGCGCAAATGTTCGCTTGCGATTGTTGGCGCCTCTGCCTATATATCAAGGCACTCAATCCTCTCAAAATTTAGAGCGTATACCATGAACAGAACCAAAAGGCCATCGCACAAAATAGACCTGATCTCGCATGAAGCAACCCAAAGGACACTAAAAGAACGCCTAGGGAACTCGTTAAACCCGCCACGTGAACGTTGCCAAAGCAGAAAATTCGAAATTGAGTTGCTAAATCGACGTCGTCGAACGCTGAAACAAGCTTGATAGGCGGGCTCCTAATCGCGTAGTCAAAGACTAACTCCGAATTAGCCGCCTCTAATAGGGCTGCACCCAAAGCAACACGAAAAACACCCGTATGAAATAGCGACATATTGCCTGAAATAGGGGCGCCTAGAAACTCGCGCTGTGCCTTAACGAAAAGTGGCCGTGGATATGCCGTGGCAAAGCCAAGCACCGACCATGCAGATTCAGAAGTGAGAGGAAGAAAGAAAATTAAAAAGAAAGGGGAAAAGGTTTGGGGTGAATTGTAATGACGGACGTGAATTGGGCGTTGGTAAGCGGGAAATTAAATGAAGGAGTTGTGTGTTTTAGTCATTTCGTTGCATTTCTGATGAGGGGAGTAATACGGAAAGATACGGAGTAGGTGAGGCCACAATGAGTTAGTGCCGTTTTCTTCACCTGACAATCTGCCAGTACGGTCATGGTATTACCAAAGTTATTGATTGAAAAGTGGGTAAGTTGTTTATATAAAAAAAAAGTGGGTAGTTGTTTTCAAAATTTGACAAAAAGTGGGTATTTGTTGACCAAATTTTCCTTAATCTAATTATAAACTAATTAAAATTTACAAAATCTAGACACGTGCGCCAGACGCTAATTTGAATTACAAAAGTTACATACGGTAACACCATTAGCCTGACATTTTAATTGAAAACTATCAGGGTAAGGATTTCGATTGGCGATTGGAGGGCATTGTTCAGTAGCCAATAAGATTTAGTAGCTTAGGAAACTTTTCCAGAGGGCAGGGATAACCAAGACCTGTGGCATGTCACCACTTCTCATATAAACAGCTGCCAACACAGACGTATTTTATACCTAATTCCGGGCACATAAACTAAGTACACCAAAATCCTTCAACAAAAGCATTCAAAGAATACATACATCACTCCATTCATTCATTCATTCACTTCTAAAGATGAACGACCCAAGTAATGATATGTCTAAGTTATTAACATATTATTTAGTTATAATTTATTAATCCCAAATTGTTGGTTTCTAAATTTAAATTAGTATTAGAGAGTCCACCTAATGTACTCACCTATTAAGAAGCCTTTTATATGCTCCCACTCAAATTAATACTCTTCTTTAAATGCCAAATAAATTTATCATGTCTTTAAAAATTTTAAAAATAAGTAAAATAAGAAAAAATGAATATCTATTAAACTTTGAGCCCAAGTCCCAAAGAAACATAATACGTTGCCATTCACATTTTCAGTTGATGATGCCCCCTTTTTTATATAACATAAATGACACTACAATATTGCTTTGCTTCGCTTCGCTGTACTGACGACCTTCCACTGGTCGGCCGGACTCTATCCAGCCACCTGCACCAGTTCTAGTTGTCCCTAACACCTCCGGCAAGTGCTAGTTAACAGTCGCAGTTTTTATTTTTTAATTCTTTTCTAAAAAAAATAACATACTTTTTTTTACTTGGGGGGGGGGGGTTTTTTTTTCCTACCCTTGCGCCTTTCACTTCACAGTTAAATAACCTATGTACCACGACAGCCACCGTTGGTCGCCGGATCTTAAGCCACCAATATTCCGGCTCTCCCGGTTGTCCCTGACAACCTCTAGGAGGATGCGGTTAAAGCAACAATATTCTATTTTATTTCTTTTTATTTAAAATATTTTATACCGTAAATGATTATCCTTGATTTCCATTAATAATATATATTCTTGATTTTAAAACTATTTTGAAGTGAAATAATAAATCAATATAATAAAACAATAAGAAATTCATTTCCAACCTATATCGTGTATAATGTAATAATGGCATTGAAATAATTAAAGTATGATACAACCCTAATTAATCGATTTTTAGGAGCAATTACATAACCAGGTGAATCATACTAATATAGATATACATGAAATAATGATCAAGAACTTAAATATGTGTAAATTGGCTCTTGATACCACTGTTGGGTTTTTGAATAAACGATACTACAGTTGTAGCAAGAAATATCAATAACCCAAAAAGGTCTATACACAATATTAATTAATGAATCAAGTGAATTAAGATTATACCTTTGACTGCAGTGCCTCGAAAGCTCGATTCGATCAGGTTGATGGAATAAAGAACCTCAGATGAAGCCCCTCTAATTGAGCAGCACACCACACCATTCAATCGCAAAAAAGAGCCAGACAACTGTAATTACGAGCAAAAGTGCTCATCACTCACTTTCTCTCACTCTATTGATATTACGTTGCAGGTAAATGTTTTGTGATGATCTTAAAGCACATTACATACATACATTTTATATAGGAGAGGATGGAAATCAATCCACTGATTTCCTTCACCTAATTAGCTTTAAGATGAAATCGTATATTACGCATTATAATTTGGTTTACACTCCTACACTATCCTCACTAATTTTGGGAAAGATTAATTCTCAAACTACTACCAAGTAATAGTCCAATTATGTGTCACGTACAATACTTTTGGCTAAAGCAGTTTATCTATGATGATATGTGGCGCCTTGTAGGATCTAGTGTAGGTAATAAAGTGCTTGCATTATACAATATTAAGCTTTTTCTAGAATTGATAGCGGTTTCCGTTCACATATCAAATCTATTATCTACACTAATTATAGGTTCATACCACATTATCCTATTAACATATTCTTAGATCGATGCACTTGACTTGAAAGACACTTAGCATGTGCCCTTATTGGGCCTTTGATCCTACGTCGATTCTGAGCCACAAATCCCGCATGTGACTGCGTTAGGGGTAGTGTTGTCGAGTGACGGAATCGACATCCATGCCTATATAGCGTTAATTAATCACGGACGCCCCGACACAATTGGTGCCAAGTTAATGGCCCAACTGTTGATTCAATTAACCAGTTCGTGGGTTCAGGGGACATGTACGGAAGATTATTACCCATAATGCCCGCGATGTAGCAGCCTCTACTCCGGTCTCACTTATAATTCCATTCGATCAAATCAATTGAATACACAACTTAGCAATTTTTATCCTTAGAAAGTTGCTCTAGCCTTAGAAATCTATTAAAGAAAGTGAGTTTCATTTGCAAATATCACTACCTAGTTCCTAGAATGTTGTGACCACTTAGCAATTAATCAAATTATCAAATTAGGGTTTTTTCTACAATTATGGTAGCCATCAACTTTTTACGGAATTTTATTTGTAGCCATGTGTTTCTTATTTTATATAATGTAAGCCTACCAACTTTACAATGAGTTGTTAAATATAACCAAAACTTACACTAATTCTCCCTAAAACTAAAAGATTTACTGAATACTGAAGGTTTCCCGAAGGTACTCAAGAGGGAGAGGTGAATTGAGTGCTATTAAAATTTTGCAATTCGGTGTACTTTTAGTAGAGATAGACCAGTTAAGACTGGTCTCGCTGCGGAATAAGTAGTATTAAAATCACGAGAAACACGAATATCGAGCCAATAATAATAAGACACACAATATAACGAGGTTCACTAAATCTGGGCTTACGTCCTCCTATCCTAGTTATTTAGTTAATCTACTCTGAAATAACAAGCAATTACTCACTCACACAATGTACGTGAACTCACACAGTCACAATTTAGTCACCCACACTCAACCAAGTGCTCTTAATTCAGCACTTGAAAACTTCACAAGCACTCGCTATAATGAACAGATCATAGACTACCCAATCACCACCCCTCAGTCAGTAATCCAAAATTACAATGACAATTATCTCAAATTACTCATCTCACTGATTTACAAGAGCTATCCTGTCGCTCACATATGTACGTGCTCATTGTGTTAATGACCAATGCTTGCAATTGATCTAAGGCTTTAGGACCTATTTCTCTTTCTTTCTTTCTCTCAAAAATAAACCTTTTAAGAAACATAGAGAGAAAGTCTTTCATCGTGAAGTCATATACTTCATGGATATATTATAGCCAAAGGTCTAGCAAATTACTTAGTGATTCGCAAACCTAGAATATAAGGAGATACTAAGATATATATTCTCTCACTAATGTTTTTAGGAGAGTCCATAAGATATTACTACCATACAAAATTGATAATACATATCTAATATGTTACCTTTCATTGCATCTAAGTAATTACATTATAATTGCCAACATATATTCCCACCAGATCATCTTTAGAAGTTTCCATAAAAATCGTTTTTAAGAAAAACTTTACCAAAAAATATTTTCAAGAAAACTTTCCAAAAATACTTTTCACTTGTCGACAGATGATCCACAACAAGAAAATTGGCTTCGACCGACAAACTTACCGGACCGATATCGGTCGATAACAGGCGTTACGAGCCGAAAGCGCAGTGCTTTCAATGGTGTATGTTCGGAATCACATCGGTCGGTAAGTCCAACCGATCGAAAAGGGGAAATTACCGACCGTTTTACCGACTATTTCCCGAACAACTTCATACTCGACAATTTTTGGAGGGAAAAAGTGTTTACAAACCGATTTTACTCAGGCTCGCTCAAAAAACACTTTTTCCCTCCAAAATTGGAAGGGACAATGGAGTGTTTTACCGAGCGCGGGAACTAACTCGTCGGTATATAGCGAGACTCAGTCGATCAAGGTAAACACTCCATATTATTTTTTGTATTAAAAATGTCTTTACCAACCGGAATAATTCGATCCGGTAATTTAACTATATTGATATTTTTTTTTAAAAAAAGGGTATCCAGCTAGTGCACATATGCAAGCTGTGTTCCCAAATGGCTTTTGTACTACCTAAAAAAAATATTTAGCAACGCTTATTAAAGTATGTTTACAAAGATTAAAGCGATCGGAAAAAAATGCTTCAAACCACATATGTAATAACAATACAATGAAAGTCAGTTAAAGGCTTTTCAAAGGCAATAAACCTTAAAATAAGTAGTGTAGCATATTTAGTCATTGTAGCACCTGAAAAATGTGTCGTCCCCAAATGAGTAATCCAGTGATGAAACATACGCGCGTCCTCGCGTATCTGTTTCGCAATCAGAAAAATATGCTTGAATTCATAAAAGTTTAGGAAATACGCCGAGGTCGTACTCGAAATGTATTGAGCAAAAAAGCGTCAAACGGCCAAAGGCCAAATATACTGTTTCTTTCGGTATTTGATTCAAGGTTTTCAAAAGGTTTTTCTCAAAAGGTTTCAAGGCGATTCTATGCTTTTTAGATGTTATCAATGTCCGTCATATTTCTGATCGCCTAGTATTTTTAAATTATTATTCTGATATTTTCGTATGATTTTCTATGAATTTATTCAATGTTTAAACTACGGCAGAATACGCAGAGAAAATACGCCGAATAAATTAGGGAAAATACTCCGGAAATACGTGGAACGCTTCTAGAAACATTCTAGAACTCCTTGCTTGAGAGGGCACAGGTGTCTAGGTCGCGTGAAGATCAAGGAAATCACGAATAAAATCGCAGGAAATCAAATTATTATACGAGTTTATTGGAAAATATAACTACAGAAAACCATTGAGCGTATATACGCAAGTGACTTGAGCTATATACGCCTCGATCGAGTGGCCGTATATGACCTAAACAGCGAGCGTATATTACGCTCAAAAACCACACATGCACATTTTCCAAGAAAATCATATTGGAAATGAAAGGCAAGCGTTATATACGCTGGTATTACGAGCGTATATACGCAGAAAAGCAGTCGTATTGCTCATATACAGCGATATATAGTCAGGGTTATTTTCGCTCGAAATTGCCTCTTGCCTCATTAAATTACACTCTTGCCTTGCTCGAGTATCCGCGGGCACGCCTTTCACACTCTCACACAGATTCATTACACGTGCCATATACTCTCTCTCTCTCTCTCTCGAAAACACATTTTAAACAACCATAATAACATTGCGTTTTCATTCAAAAGCATCGATTCTCTTGCGATATCAAACAAGCCGATAACAAAAGGTTGAATTCTTAGATTACTGCACCAATATATCTCTCATTTCTATTTAATATTGACCTAACCGTTGTTATGGTTATTTTAATATAACTTTAAGGCTATGTAGAACTCACTTATTTAACTTGTTTCATAGTAATATGTAGGTTTTTCACCTTTGTTTTCAAGGCTTTTTATCTGGTTTTGTTTTTTATCTTCATGTATTATTATAATCATTGGTCCAATACTAACAACCTGCTAATATTATCTTGATATAGCAATTGCACAGGCGAAAGATCCAATTGCGCTTGCAGATTTTTATCAAAGGACTAACACAATTAATATTTTCTTTGTTCGTGTAGCGATTCAAGGCAAAGGATTCAGCGTTTCATTGCGTTTTTACGAACATAACTTGTGTTTTCGTTTGCCAGATTTATACGGTACAGAGAGTTCTGGGCCATATACTTTAGAAAGTTTATGCCTTAATTATTGCATATTGTCATATATGTCATTGTTGTTGATAGTTTCTGTAATATGTTTTGCGTAAACAAAGGCCTGAATTATGTGCGAATCCTTTAAATCAGATTAATATGGACAACCTGTTATAGCAGCCGTTTTATACATGATTAAATACAAAGTCGGTCACAATTATCATAGGTCTAGGTAAGTCGCTTGTGAATAATAGGTAACACCACTTTCTCTAGTAATTCTAGGGTTAGTTCGCTTTCTAAGTACCAAAAACGTAAGTTATGTGCTTCAATAATCATGATTAATTGGATTACAATGAGACGAATAAGAGGCCGCTACATGCGGACGAATTGAGGTTACAAGATCTGAATTCGTACCAATGTCCCGAACCAACGACTGGTTTACTTAGATTGGGATACGTGCGAGGCCATAATTGTTTGGCAACCAACGTTTACGGGCTAGTCCGTGAAAACTAACTTTCTACGCACACATGGTGTGGCGACTCCCACATATTCGACAACACACTACCCCAAACGCACTACACGCTAGCAGGATTCACGATGGCTCAAAGCCCACCAAAGCACCTCGATGTAGTATACCAAGACGCCGCAGCCGCTATTACGAGGGTCGCGGCCCACGTCTCTTACAATTTGGCGACTTCACTGGGGATAATCACCTTAGGTGAAGTGGTGACGACTGAAAAGTCTTCGTATTCATCATCAGTTTAATTGAACTTTTGTCTGCATTTTGCATGTGACCCTATCGATAAGGGTTCACAAATTTAGCACCTTTTGTCGACTCAATATGGAAGTATGTTCTCGATGTCGAGAACTAGCCTATAGGGGCGGAAACTAACCTTGCTCTGCAGATGGTTACTTGATACGCATGCATTAAGGCAAAGTCTATCCCGCCCCATAGCGTGTGCTGCCACGTGTTACTTGATGCAGTGTGCATAAGAGGATATCTTGGACCGTACATCGCTAATTGCTAAGTTAGGTGAAACTGGAACCAAGCTCTCTTATTAGCATGGTACAATTTGGACTTAACCCATTACGAACCATCAAGTACTCCTAAGAACTGGACCTAGGTGGTTTGAACTCATAATATGTCGCAATGTGTTACTGTATGAAGTGCATTGTGACTTACGAACTCTTAAGCCTTGTACATATTAGGATCATTATAACAGCATCGACAAATAAGCATATAGTCATGATCGTTCTTTAGCTAAGACTAGGATTCAAACATACACTGGCTAATTAACCATTCATCTTTGTTAAAAGGTCAATCCTTTTTTCCAAAAAAAAAAAAAAAAAAAAAAAAAAAAAAAAAAAAAAAAACAAAAAAACAAAAAAAAAAAAAAATCGAAAAAAAAAAAAGAATACCAAAAGGGAAGCAGAACCGCACTGCATTCAATGATAGTTTTAATTGACATTAGGATCATCTGCATATAGGGAAGACGATCCATGTTAGGTCATCATAGAAGTTCTTTGAGTCCGAAGTGACGAGCAAATCGAAATTAATCTGTCGGTCTTAGTTAACTGGCAGAATTCAACATTGATCCCGCCCGTTTGGGTTCGTGGTCGCAAAAACTAATCAGAGACTGTCGTTCGGAGAAGCGAGGTGAGTCCACGTCCACCAGTCCCGTCTCCGCCAAAGGCAACCTTTTCAGAGCTCCACCAAGTCCGTTAGAATCATCATCCATCAATTTCACCATGAGCGAAACAACCTCTCACAGCTGAACGAACACACAGTTAGGAATGAATGTGCATGAGCTCGACTGACACACGGCTGGAAAACTTAGCCTAAACTGATGAGCTGCGGAAAATATCTCGCACACATCTTCTTCTCGCTGCCATAAGCCTAAGATACATGGGATGAGATGTTCAAAAGACACTTGGATCTGTGGCAATCCTTTACTTTAGAGATACTCATACTAGAAAACGAGATTCCCCTGATGCCAAAACTCATTCTCTCTCTTTTT
>SNQN01006228.1:5256-26424 GCA_008642245.1 Bassia scoparia | reverse complement strand
ACGTAACTCCTGACCGTTAAAAATTAACTGACGCCCGTTATATTTATTACTGATGCCGTTAGTTTTACTAATTAAACCCTAAAAAACCTTTAAAAATAAAATAAATAAATTTAAAAAACAAAATGCCTCTTCCTCCTTCATCCTTCAAACCTTCACTACAGAGAATTTCGTGTAAGGCCAGACCGAAATTATTTCTGACCGAGGCAGAAAATCGTCGGTATACAACCGACCATACGACCGCAGGTTGGTCGGTGTAATTACCAGTCCGCTATTCGGCGGTTGTACCGACGATTTTAATTCGTTCCGGTAAATCCTTTGAATTATACACCCTCCATCCGCATTTTTAATAAAAAAAAAATTCCCAATTAAATCACCGGACATTTCGTAATCGTCGTGATCTTATTAGGATTGTAACCTCCATCCTGTGTTTCTATAGCTATTAAAATAAACAGAAATTAAAGCATTCCACCGAAATTCGGTTCGGTACAAAGGCTCATAGCAACCGAAGCTGATTCAAAATATCGACGGTAATGCCGACGATATATTTCGGTCGTTAAAAGTTATATTTTTTTAAATAAAAATCAGCTCTTTACTCTCTTCCTCACTGCATTCTCTCCTTTCTTATCTATCTTATTTAGCTTATTCCGTTCTAGCCCTTTCTAACCCCTTCATCTCTGTTCCAAAGCATAGCTACATAACTAAAATTATTCAAAAGACAAAACATTCATCTCATATCCAAAGTATCATCCCCCATCTCATCTTGTCCGGTAATTAAGAAAAAAATAGCAAACATTCAATTACTCAAAATCTTCTCTACCTTTTTTCTCTTTTGTGTTGATCTGGTAATTAGGAGTCAACAAACAGCCGATTCTTCACTCACAAATCATCATCTTCATTCGTTCTCTCTATGAGCTAGCAAAATGTCGCAGGAGGGGTTGAAGCTTTTTGATTCTGACGTCCAGAATAGAACGAATTCATTTGCATTGCTCGAATTCGTTTGTTCGAATTCAATTTCGTTATTCATGACCTTCTATTTCCGTTCGAAATCGGTTTGACATAGTGAGTCGTTCTCGTCTGGGGTTTGATTTTCTGGAGGTCGAGTGGTATATAGGTTGCGTGGTGTGATAGGTTTTATGTGGTTGTAGGGCGTTTGGTCTGGGTTCGAAAATCGCAATAGGTTGGGGGGATGGGATTGTCGCTGGGAGGGCTAGTGTGGTTTGTAGTGGTTGTAATGGTATGGTGTGGGTGGAGTGGCTGCGTGGCGCAAGTGTGTTGGAGTGGATGAGCTTGCTGTAGGTGTGTACGTGGTGCGTGATTGTACTGGTTGTGGTAATGGTCGGTCATTGGTAATGGTGTTAATTAAGTTAAGTAATTAATTATAGGTTATGTGTAGTAATATTTTTGGTTAATTAAGTTAGTTTTAGGTTAATTAGTAGTTTAATGTTAATCTTGATGAAAAAGTAGGTGTTAGTATTTTAAAACGGAAAAAGTAACGCACGGGTTTAACGTGAGCTATTATAAACAACTGACAGTCGGGGTTACCTGATCTATCTCCGAAACCTGTAGGTGAATAGAGTATTAATGCCAAGACTCAGGGATCTACCTGGAGGAAATTCCCTAAATATATATGAATAGATAAAATTTTGTTATTATAGCCACTCATTCTCATAAGTTATAAATTCATAAATTCTTCATTTCATAAGTGAAAAAATTCATTTATATATAATATTATAATATAGTATCTTTGTCATTGGTCTATTAATAGAACAACAGCATGATTGTTATTATCATATTTGCATATCATATCAAAAATTAAATAATGTGATAGTAAATAATCTTGTACCTATACAAATGTACATACAATAGCATTTTGTTCTTAAAATCCATCAGAAATATTATTTCAATATAAATTGTAACTAACAAACAGAAACGTAAGTTGATCTTATACAATATTTGCTATCTTAGAGATCTCATTATAATTATACTTATATAGATAGGTGAATCCAAGATGACACTTGTCATCAACCTACGTTGATCCCGCTTTGTCTATAGAAAATTATTATATACTCTATAAATAGGTGAATTCAAGAATGACACTTGTCATCAGCCACGTTGATACTCGCTGTGCTTATAGTATTAGAACAGTCTTATATCCTGTGCAATGCACATCCGAGTTTAAGAAATTTTGTTATATACTTTTTAAAAAGGAAAAATTCACATGATAAATCCCACCTTTTGGTGGTCCTCCCTCATTAACCGACCTTGTGACGTAATTCCAAAATAATCCATCCTTTACCCATAGAACTTCCCATCTTATACTATTTTATCCTATTGACCTGCTAATCAGTGTCACATTATTATTATATTTATTTTTAATTAATTTTTTTTTTTGGAAATCACTCAGTGCCTCCTTCACAAAGTGACAACCCAAGACTGCCACCCACCCTATAGCTGCATTTCCACCTAAGACGCCACCTCCACAGCTGGCACCAGCCACTTGACCACCGCACGTACACCCTTCAAGTCTACGCAGCCATCGCAGGCCACCTATCGAACACCTCTCCTCACCTAGTTGAGACCAACCCACTCACGGCCACCGCCTCACCCATATCAGAACACAGCACTCTCCCATCAGCCTGATGTGACCACTCCTCGACTAACGCACAGGTCGACCACGTCACATCCTTACCCCGGGCACTAGACATTACCAACATCACACTCGAAAACCCTTCACCCGCATTTGACCAAGTTCATTCGAAATCCCTCACTGCATTAAGGGCAGGTGCATGGAGAAATAGGGTTTTCGATACCCTTTTCGTTTGTGGTGTCGCGCGAAGGAGGGAGTGGTGCTGGTTGTGGTGCGTTGGACCAGAAAGGAGGGTTGTCGACAAAGGGATGCAGTTGGGTGGAAACTCTGAGTAGAAGGGATGGCTTCTGGTGGTGAGGTGCGATGTGTGGTGGGTTGCGAGTTGGTGAGGCTGCGATGGTGGACGACGGTGCCTGTGAGTGAGGTGGGTGCGTTGGCTGCGATTGGGTGAGTGCGAATTGGTCAGTTCGGATTGGGTGAGGCTGGCGATGAGTGCGAGAAACGAGTGCGTGCCTGGAAAGAGGGTGTGCGTGGGTCTGTTAAGTGGTGGTTTTTGGAGAGGAAGCAGCCAAAGTAAACATTGAAAAACAAAATAATAATAAAATGATATGATCAATGAATAAATTTGACACGGGTGCATAGACTTGTTTAGAAGGTCACCAACTCAATGAACCGGTCATCGTAGTATAATAGGGAAGATTATGGTAAAGTTGATATTCTGGAATTCGTCAAGGTCGGTTTAATGAGGGAAAGGAGCCACCAAAAGGTGGATTAATTCATGAATATTTCCTGTTTAAAAAAACTTATTAATAATTTATTTGCAATATTTTTTGGTTTGAAGTTATAAATGTAATAATTTAAACAAGTGTATTTATGCGTTTGACAGCGCACACTAGATCCTTAATGACTGAAAAGTAGAGTCAAATATTGTCAACAAGGTATCCCACTTTTTGTCACCTTTAAAACAAACTACCTCAATTGTTTTTTATTTGAAACAACTACCCTGTACAGCACATTTTTTATGTTTTGTGTTTTGCAAATGCACTGGTAGCGCTCAGCTTGTCGGCGAGATTATCAAATGTTGTTAGAGAGAGTAGAACCTAGCTCTTGAAGAATAACTTCCAAATCACGTGAGTTCGTGTCGAACTGTATTTTTATTGTATTTTTTCCGAGATCTACAAGCTGTTGTATGAAGGAACAGTGCTTACCAAAATGTGAATGGAAATAGGCTGAGAAATAGCCAGAAAACTAAGTGTGACCTACTTGTAAATGTTTGTTTTGCGAATCACTAGCAGTGGTACTCGTATATCAATATATTCAGCGACTATTTGTAGAAGGCATAACTACTAGTACTTTGAAAACAACTCCAAATCACTGTGATTCGTCGAAAGCTTATTTCATGTATTTTCCGAGATCCACAACTTTTATGAAGAACTATGTCCTAAAATGTGAATGGATAGCCTGTAGAAAAGGCAACAGACTAATGTGTGACGAGGTTGAGTGGTTGATGCTTGTTTTGGGGGTGTGGTGGTTTTGGAGTGGCGAAAGCAACAAAGTGGGGTGTGTTTGCAATTTGGGTTAAATGCCGCTCTGGGGTTGTTTTGTCGGTGGTTAATACGGTGTTGAATGGTCAATTAAAAGTGGGTATGATTCCGCAAAAGAAATTGCAAATATGGGTAGTTATTTTATAATAAAAAAAAGTCTAAGTAGTTGTTTTCAAAAGTGGAAAAACGTGGTATTTGTGGCAATTTTTCCGTAAAAATATATATATGTATGTAAATACATACTAATACAAACAGTCGTACAATTCGTACTTGGTCCAATTTAAGAAACTATATGTGGAATAAGAATAATTCTAAATCCAACATATCCGGAGAATTCAATTCAGTGAATAATTTTATTCAAGTATTATATATTATTTTTTACTAAAATTCTATAAAAGACCATAGATTTGACTCAGCGACTCAATGTTAAGTATAACATTATTATATTTTGGTTTATGACTATGAGTGTCAGAAAATATCATGGAAAATTAAGGTAAATGCATGTATACATGAACCATTTGAATGTGAGGGTTAATATATACTTTGCGGTCCGTATAGGAAAACTTGAGAAATTGGACAATACACACTCCGTTGCAGTTTTCAGTTCAATTTACCTTGATTTACTTGCTCTATATACCATTTCAACTCAAAAGAAAGTCTACTAATTTCATTTCTAACAATAATAATATGCCAGCACCACTTACGAATTTACGAAACCGCATTTTTTTCCCAACACCGACATCTAAACAAACCACAACTTGCTATTTCCCAACTAAAATAAAAATTATCAAATTTATGAAAATGTGTCTTTTAGTTATTGCCCTCTGTAATCGGTTTATTTAAATACAGAGAGATTGGACATTTTTCCGTCTCTACTGTTTGTATGTCAAATCGTTGCAGTTATATGAATCGCGAGTGGAGTACAGAATTAAAGTTGCGAGACATGCCAGCTAAAATTCACTCCATAGTCCCGCAGCGCACTCAGTAATTGTGATGGCGAATTCACTGATGGTTATATTGCAATTTGTATTAATGAAGATTTAAATTCCCTCCATGAATTCAAGAAATTTTTAGTTTATTTGGAGGTAGTTGTTTCAATTATTGGTGCACATGCTACGGAGTACGAAGTACAGAATAGCCACTTTAAACTGTGGATGGTTAGATGTGGCAGATAATACCCTGCATCATATCCACCTAAATGTAAACAATAATCCAACTTTGAAATTGGAAAAAATAATATAAATAAAATAAGAGGCAAGAGGTGGCTGGTGATTTAAGTATGTGCATTACTTGTCGCAGAGTGGTATTTTGTAAAAAGAAAAAAAGGTGGTAAAATAAATAGCGTATCTTTACATCAATACAATTATCATTTGTTCCGAGTTAAATTAACATATAGAA
This sequence comes from Bassia scoparia, assembly GCA_008642245.1. Classification (NCBI taxonomy): domain Eukaryota; kingdom Viridiplantae; phylum Streptophyta; class Magnoliopsida; order Caryophyllales; family Amaranthaceae; genus Bassia; species Bassia scoparia. Next base: position 20,895 of record SNQN01006228.1, on the reverse strand, counting down.
TGTGGATATATGAAAGAATAGAAATTCTTATATCTTGTCAATGATAGAACCAAAAAATATTTTTGCTTAATGATTACACATAAAAAAAATATTCTTCGTTAATGGGAGTTATATTTAATTGTATTTAGTACAAGCCTACCATGAACAATATATATTGCAGAGGTGGCCTGTGGATATTCAAGATTAGTCGTGCGATTCATGTATATAAGACTTTAGCATGTATAATTGTTATGATAATTTTAGGGCGATATTGCAAGAAAGTTAACAATAATGATTCAGCAAAGTATTGCATATAATACGTAATTAAATTTTATAGGCTTTAATACAAGAATCTGACATATGAGATCAACAAATAACATTATATTTTTTTGTTGCTTAATGACAATATTCGCTGAAATATTAATACTTATAAATAAGATAATATATACTATATATTATATATATACTATATATAATATATATATCATAGATATTTATATATATATATATATATATATAATATTTATTATCATAAGTTTATAAATATATATATAATATTTATAATATATATATATATATATATATATTATAATATACTTATTCCTAGCAAGTATATAATCTTAACTTTTTATTTATCTATTATGAGTACACAAGTAAATAGATGTAAGATGGTATATTAGAATTTTGTGATAACTTCAAAATATTATGACAATCCTTCACTACTAAAGCTAATGCATGCAAGAGTTTTTTTTGCAAATATTATCGATCTATAAACAATACTATTTATTTGACTAATATAATGTCATATTAATATTTTAGAGAATTTTTTCGGGGATCATAATATTCTAGAGATTGTAAACAATGGTTTATTGTAATGTTCTCAATTATAGGGACGTAAGATTACTACTGTATTGCATTATTAAAAATTACAATGCTTTTTGGTATATAAATGTGTGTAACATGAATGATCTAATCATATAAAATTTCCTGCAAATAATTTTGGTACGTCGGAAATTAATAGCTTTGATATTCTTTAGTACTTCCGTAATATATGTTAGTAAATATCCTTTGATATTATGAGTAATATGTTTATATTATGATATATCAAAATAAATCTTTTTTAAAATATCTTTTAAATTATTATCATGATTCTATTTATATTAGGGAAGGGGAGGTGGTTGGCGGTGTCCCCTAAAATTAAACCCCTTACCTCTTACTAATTATCATAGAATTTTATAAAGAATTTGAAATTTCAAAGTCATTAAAAATCAACCGAACTTAACTACTTATATTGATGTTTAAATCAATTAATGCCTGTTCCAAATTAAATTATTTTTGCATATATTTGATTTTCCTATAATTAAGGAAAATAGCTATATATTCTGAAATGGTCCACACCAAAAAAAGTATTGTTATTCAAGCTAGATACTAGAATTCGTACACTAACTTAATTAACTTAAAAAATGAAGTCTAATTTTGCGTATATTTGATTTAATAGACCATCATAATACTATAATATGTTTGGCGCTACGAATCAAACACAATAAAGAGTTACAAATATTGCTATATGCATTATTACATATATTTTTGTCTTCTAGTTATAAAGATATATCTCTATATGTCGGTAAATTTAAATCTGTCCTGCATCTGCTTTGTTGATGAAACTGCTACGGAATGAAAAAGTTATTGTCACGCAAGCATGGCAATATATGAATGACCTATGTGTATACGTATAAGATCAAAGGCGAATCACTAGAATGCGGACAAATGTCAACTATACGTTGATGCGTGGCTTTGTCTTATAGTATAAATATAGATACTCGCTAGTTTTTTTGAACACAACAAGGTGTATGCTTGTTGTTTTAAATACTTATCTTACTAGCTAAGGCTAGTGAACAATAGATATATGTATAAGTATTGATCGCTAGTTGAGTGTTGACTATAATAATTTTTAGTACTTAAAGTACATACTAAGTAGTTAAATAGTATGTTAATGCACTTAATCATCATGTTTTAATTTTAACTTTATTTGTTATATCCACATCTAAGTTGTCTTATTTGTCATCATAACTATTTTTAATGGCAATTTTAGTTTCAAATTTAAAATAGTTTATTATTTATACTGCTTAATATGACACATGGTAACGTTGCTTTTAATTGATAATTATGTGTTGATTTTCAGGCAGCAGTTATTATGAAATTCTTGAAATATTCCCTGGTATAATTGATTGTTTAATTTTTTTAATGGCCATTTTTAATAGCTTGATGACATCTGAATAGTAATTTTCCAAAGGGAGGGTGGTTGGGTTGGTAATTTTCGGGACAGACACATCTAGGTGACCTCCCCCTTCCTTATATAAAGAGGATATAATCTTAACATCTATATACAAAGCAATCCCCATAACATAATTTTCCCTCCATATTTATTACTTATTTATTTTTTACATTACATTATTTCATAAGAGTTTCCAGATGCACTTATTTCATTGTTGACATTTTCTAATCAATATATTGTGCAAAAAAAAAATTGTAATTCCAATTTTTAAAACTAAATAAATTAATATAAACTTTATTTGTTTAACATTTTTTTAAATTTAAAATCAATAGTTTTGTACTGAAGACGGTAAAACCCTGTTTCTTTTAGCTAAGAATAACTAAACTAAATTGTTGTGAATTGAAACTGACTTGAAGTCAACTGAAGTCAACTGAAGTTATAAATTGAGTGGCTGAACTCAAACTGAGAACTAAGTTGATGCTTGAGTAAGTATAACGAGCTGAAGCAGCGTAACCTAGCGAGCTGAACTATTAATTGAAGTGATAAAGTGAGTGAATTGAATTGAATCTCAAGAAATTGATTTGAATGAAGACCATAAAAAGTACGCTTCATATCTATATTAATCAATATATATATATATATATATATTAGTATATACTAATATATGATATAAATTAGATTATAGTATAATATATATATAATCATATTGTTTATATATATAAAATATATATAGTATTACAGCATACATTTAATACACAGCACTACGGTATACTAAACGTTGGTGTAGATTAAGGAATTGGTGTGATTAAGGTAATTGCAATAGCGTTAAGTCTGATCTATGGAATCGAGTTTTAGCTCTAACCTTTAATGGCTTATTGATTAGAGTGTAAAACCCTCAGCAAATTGTAATTTCACATGAATGAAATTCATAACATGTGTATTTAAATAACTTCCGCAAGAAATAAAGTACAACATGCTATTTATATAGTAGAGATGGCTCAAGTTAGTAACTACCAAATAAAATTAGTAAGACCAAATGTATTTGCAGCTCATTAGCACCCAAAATATACTGAAACTTAGTGGAACATGCATATTTTCATGAGTTAGCTAATGCAAACTGCATTATTTTCCATATAGTACATCATCATTGAATAGCAGCACCTAAAAGGGATAAATATGACTAAATCTGGCTTATCGCTCCTCACGCATTCTCTCCTTTCTTACTATCTTATTAGGCTTATTCCTTCTACCCTTCTACCTCCTTCATCCTTCAAACTAATTAGCTACATTAACTCAAAATTAATTCAAAAGCAGCAAAACATTCATCTCATATCAAAGTAAACCATTCATCTTGTTCCGGTAATTAAGAAAAAATAGCAAACATTCATCTCATATCTTCTCTACCTTTTTTTTCTTTTTTGTGTTGGATCTGGTAATTAGGGAGCAACAAACATTCGATTTCCTTCACTCACAAATTCATCATCTTCATTTCGTTCTTCTTCTATGGGAGCAGCAAAAATTCGCGAGGGGTTGAAGCTCTTTGAATCTGACGCCGAAAGAACGAATTCATGTGCATTGGCTCGAATTCGATTGTGTTCGAATTCAATTTCGTTAATTCATACCTTCTATTTCGTTCGAATTCTGGGTTTGACATATGAGTCGTTCTTCGTTCTGGGTTGATTTTCTGGGTTCGAGTGGTTATAGGGTTGCGGTGGTTCGAGTAGTTAGTGGTTGTGGTGGTTGGCTGGGTTCGAAATCGCAATGGTGTGGGTGGAGTGGATGTCGTGGGTGGAGTGGCTAGTGTGGTTGTAGGTGGTTGGAATGGATGGTGTGGGTGGAGTGGCTGGCGTGGCTGCARGTGGTTGGAGTGGATGGCGTTGCTGTAGGTGGTGTAGTGGTTGGCGTGRTTGTACTGGTTGTTGGGTAATGGTGGTCATGGGTCAATGGTGTTAATTAGTTAGTAATTATTATAAGGTTAGTGTATTAATTATTTTTGGGTTTAATTAGTTAGTTTTAGGTGTTAATTAGTTAGTTTTAATGTTAATTTGATGGAAAAGTAACGGTGTTAGTATTTTTTAACGGAAAAAGTACGGCAGGGTTACGTGAGCTAATTATACACTGACGTCGGGGTTTACTGATCCTGGTATCTCTGAAACCTCGGGTGTAGATAAGAGCTATTAGCCAACCTCAGGGGTTACTGAGGAAATTTCCCTAAATTTATATGAAAGATAAAATTTAGTTATTAATACACTTCATCGTCAAATGTTTATAATTCAATAAATTCTTTCATTTCAAATGAAAAAATTGCATTATATAATTATATTATTATATAGTATGCTTGTCATTGTCTATTAATTAGAACAAACAGCATGATTTGTTATTATATATTTCATTCATATCAAAATAAATAATGAATAGTAAAAATCTTGTATCTACTATAAAATGTAACACACTAGGATTTGTTTAACAATCCATCAGAAATAGTATTTCAATATATTGTACAGCATCAAAGAATAGTAAAGTTTGATCGTATACAAATATTTGCTTGATCTAGAGATTCATTATAATTATTATATAACTAAAGATAGGTTGATGATCCAAGAAATGACACTTGTCATACACCAGCAATTGATCACGCTTGTTCTAATAAGTATAATGTATTATATACTATAGAAGATAGGTGAATCCATAGAATGACACTTGTTATCACGCGGTGATGCCGCTTGGTCTATAGGTATAGAGAACAAGTCTTAAAAACCTGTGGCAATTGACGATCGAGTTTAGAATATTTTTGTGTTATATTTTTAAAAGGAAAAATTCAACAAATAGAAACTCCACCTTTTGGTGGTCTTCCCTCATTAATCGCACTTCGACGTAATTCCAAAAATTCCAACCTTTAACCCATATCTTCCCATCTTATACGTCTTTTAACCTTTTGACCTGCTAATTCAGGTACATTTTATTTTAATATTTATTTTTAATTAATTTTGTTTTTGGAATCACTCATCATCTTCACAAGTGAACAACCCGAAGACGCACCCCTATAGCTATGAGCCACCTAAGACGCCACCTCAAAGCTGCAGCAAAATCCACTTGACCACCACCTACCATCAACTGCCACGCAGCGCCTACCAATCGAACACCTCTCTCACCATAGTTGACAATTCACACCTACTCACCTGCCATCACAAATCGACACTCCCTCAATTGAGCACTCCCCCTCAACCTAGTTGACCACCCTCTACTCGCATCTAGCAACGACCCAATCCCCTTACCCAAACCTCACTAGTATGACCAACAATCATCGAAACCTGATTGACCTCAGACCCTCACCGTTAAGGAGTGGTGCGATGGAGAAATAGGGTTTTCGATCAACCCTTTTCTGTTAGTTGGTGCACGGCGCTGAAGGAGGGGAAGTGGTGTGGTGTGGTTGCGTTGGGCCAGAGGAGGGTTTCGAAAAGGGGATGGCTGGGTGGAACTGAGAGAAGGATGGCTGCTGGGTGGTGAGTGCGATGGTGTGGTTGCGATTCGGGTGGAGGCTGGCGATGTGGCACGAGCGCATGGTGAGTGAGGGTGGTGACGTGGGCTTGGCGATTGGGTGAGGGTGCGATGGTGTTGCGATTGGGTGCAGAGCTGCGCATGGTGGCACGGTGGTTGTGGTGAATAAGAGGGGGGCGTGGGTGTAATGGTGGGGTTGTGTTGGAGGAGAAGCAAGCCAAAGTAAATTAAAACAAAAGTTTAAAATAAATGAATGGATTCAATGAAAATTGACAGTGTGCATATGACTTGGTTTAGAAAGTCACCAATGTCGAAATGACGTCTATAGTATGAATTGGGAAGACTTATGGTAAGGTTGATTATTTTGGAATTTAGTCAAGGTCGGGATTAATTGAGGGAAGACCACCAAATGGGTGGTATTCATGTGAAATTTTCCTTTTTAAAAAAACGTTATTAAATTAATATTGCAATCTTTTTGGTTAAGATTATATAGAAAAGTATTATGCCGTTTGACACTGCAATATAAAATTAGGCAAATTTGTCAACAACTACCGCACTTTTTTGTCACTTTTAAAAACAACCCATATTGTTTTTTATTTGAAACAACTACCCACTATTTTTATGTTTTGTTTTGGCAGAATCACTACCCACTTTCAGATTATCGAAATTTGTAGAGCATAATATTGAAAATAACTCCAAATCAACGTGGATTCTTGAACTATATTGTATTTTTCCGAGATCTAAACTTTTATGGGACATAATGTCCAAACATGTGATGGATAGCTGAGAAAAAGGCTAAACACTAAGTGTGACACTTTTATGTATTTGGTTTGCGAATACGACTACCCTCACTTCAGATTCAAACTGTAGGAAGGCATAACATGAAAAACAATCCAAAGCAACGTGATTCGTAGAGCTTACTTCATGTATTTTTCGCAGAGATCCACAACTTTTATGAAGGATACTAGTCGTCAAAGGATATGGAGTAGCTGAGAAAAGGCTAAACACTAAAGTGTGACGAGGTTGTGAGTTGGTTGAGTTTTTTGGTGGGTGTTGGTGGTTTTGGAGGTTGGGGGAAACAACAATGTGGGTGTGTGTTTGCAATTGGGATGCCGCGATTGGGGGTTTTGTGGTGTTAATAGGTGTTGAATGGCCAAAATTTAAAAGTGGGTAGTGATTCCTAAAGAGAAATGGCAAATATGGGGTAGTTTTTTTAGATAAAAAAAAAATCATAGGTATTTGTTTTCAAAGTGGAGAAAACGTGGGTATTTGTTGGCAATTTTTCCTAAAAATTATATATGTATTAATTACATACTAATAAAACATCGTACAATTCGTACCTGGTCCAATTTAGAACTATATGTGKAATAAGAATAATTTAAATCCAACATACGGAGTAATTCAATTCAGTGAATAATTTTATTCAATATTGATTATTATTTTTTTACTTAAAACTTTCTATAAAAGACCATAATTTGACTCAACGACCAAATTAAGTATACATTATTATATTTGGTTATGACTATGAGGTCAGTATAAATTATCATGGAAAATTAAGGTAAATGCTATGTATACATGACATTTGATATGGTGAGGTCAATATAAACTTTGCGGTCCCTAAGAAACTTGAGAAATTGGAAATCACCACCTCTTGCAGTTTTTCAGTCAATTTACCTTGATTTACTTGCTCTAATACCATTTCAACTCAAAAGAAAGTCTACTAATTTCATTTCTAACAATTAATATACCAAGCACCACCTACGAATTTACGAAACCATTTTTTCCCAACACCAACTAAACAACCACATTTTCCCAACTAAAAAAAAATTATCAATTTATGAAATTGTTTAGTACTCCCTCTGTATCGTATTAAMTACAACGATTGGACATTTTTCCTCTCTACTTTATGTCAAATCGTTGCAGTTAATATGATACGGAGGGAGTACAAATTAAAGTTGCACATCAGCTAAGAATTCTTCTCCATAGTCGCAGCGCACCAGTAATTGTGATGCAATTCACTGAAGGTAATTGCAATTGTATTATGAAATTTAAATTCCTCATAATTTCAAGAAAATTTTTAGGTTATTTGGGTTAGTTGGTTTGCAAATTATTGTGCACTACGGAGTACGGARTAATATATAACTTTAAACTTGGATTGTTATATGGCAGATAATCCCCAATCATACCATCTCAAATTAAACAATAATCAATTGAAATTTGGAAAAATAATAATAAAATAAAATAAGAGGCAAGAGGTGGCTGGTGATTTATAGTATTTGCAACTTTCGCAAGTGGTATTTTTAAAAAAGAAAAAAAGGTGGTAAAATAAAATTAGGATCTTTAAACCAGTCATAAATTATCATTTTTCCATTAAATTAAAATATTAGGAATGTGGGATTAATATGATAGAAATCTTATATTCTTGTCAATGAGTAGAACCAAAAAAATATTTTTGTTAATGAGTAGCACAAAAAAAATATTCTTGTTAATGAGTTATATTTAATTGATTAGTAAAAGCCTACCATTGACATATAATATTCAGGTGATATTCAAATATAGTCGTGCGATGCATGTATAATTAAAGAACTTAGCATGTATAATTGTTCTATGAATATATTTAGGGATATTCAAAAAGTAACAATAAATTCAAGCAAAATATGGCATATAAGTATATAACATTTTATAGGTTATACAAGATCTGACATATGAGATCAAAAAATACATTATTTTTGTTGCTTAACAACTGAAATATCGGCTTGAAAGATAAATATTACTTATTAAATAAGATATATAATTATAATATAATAATATATAATATATATATATATATATTATAAATATATAAATACTAATATATATTAGTAGTATATATATATATATATATATTTAATATAATTTATATGATTATAAATACTCCTGTACAAGATATGTAATTAATTTTATTTACGATTATGGATACAAAAAGTAATATAAGATGGTAGAATGGTATATAGACATTTGTATATAGCTTTGCAAAAATATTATGAAATCCTCACATACTAAAGCAATGCGATGGCTAAGGATTGTTTTGAATATTATCGAGTCTATAAAGCAAGTATATTTATTGACTATGATAATGCATGACAATATTTAGAGAATCTTTTTCGGGGATCATAATATTCTAGAGATTGTACAATGTTATGTTAACATGTTTTATAGGAAATTACAACGTATGCATTATTAAAAATTACAATCTTTGTATATAAAATGTAACATGATGATTTAATCATAAAAGATTTCCTGCAAATCTTTGGTATCTGGAATAAAGCTTTGATATCTTTAGTACTCCGTAATAATTTTGAGTATAATATCTTGATTATTAATGAGTAATAATTTTATTAGATATAATCAAGATTAAAATCTTTTAAAATAATTTTTAATTATTATTCATATCTCTATTATATTAGGAAGCGGAGGTGGTGGCGGTTTCCCCTCTAAATACCCCCTTACCCGTTACAATTACAATTTTTAAAAGCAATTTGAAAGTCAAGTCATAAAAAATCAAATCGTAACTAATTACAATAATATTTTTAATCAATTAAGCATGTTCATAAATTAAATTATGCATACGATTTTGATTTCTATAATTAGGAAAATGCTAGTATATTGAAATGGTCCAAACCAAAAAAGTATGTATTAGCTAGATACCGAGAAGTCGTATCACTACGTAATAACTAAAAAAGAAGTCTAAATTTTGCCGTATATTGATTAGATAACCATCAATAAAAACTAATAGTTTGCGCTAACGTATCAAACACAATAAAAGTAACAATAATATTGCTATAATGGCATTATATAATATTTTTCTATTATATAAATAATATCTTATATGTGGTAATATTAAAAGTTGTTCGCACTGCTTGTGATAAATGTCACGAGTGAAAATATTGACGCATCGCATTGCATATAAAACAGTTATACCAATAAGATAAGCGAATACTAGCCATAATGTCAGCAGCAACGTGATCTGTGTCTTCATAGAAAGAAAAATATAGATACTAGTTTTTAACCACACAAGGTGTGTTGTTGGTTTAAAATTTATAATACCTACTAAGCTAGTGAACAATAATATATAAAAGTATTCGCTATTGAGTGGTTGACTATAATTTTTTTAGTCTGAAAGTACTTACAATAGTTAAATTGATGTTAATCACTATCACCATAGGTTTATTTATTTATATTTTATTTATATTTATTGTTTTATTTTTGTGACTACACAACAATTCTAAGTTTCTTATTTGTCATCAAACTATTTTAATGGCATGTGTAATTTCAAAATTTACAATTTTTTCCATTATTAACTTGCTTAATATTCACACAGGTACGTTGCTTGTAATTGATATTATGGGTGATTTTCAGGCAGCAGTTATTATGAAATTTCTTGAAATATTCTGTATTAATTGATGTGTTTTAATTTTTTTTAGGCCGTGTATTAATAGCTGCTGACATCTAATAGTAATTTACAAAGAGGGGGTAGGGTGGTAATCGGGGGGACACTAACTAGCGACCTCCCCCTTCCTTAATAATGAGATATATCTATACTCTACTATCCAAAGCATCCACTAACATAATTTTTCCCTCCCATATTTATACTTATTTTTATTTTTACATTACATGTATTTCATAAGCCAATTCTAGATCACTTATTTCATTGTTGACATCTTCTAAGCATCATAGTGCAAAAAAAAAAAAATTTAATTCCATATTTTTAACAACTAAATAAATTAAATAAACTTTAGTTGTTTAACATTTTTTAATTTTAATCAATATGTTGTTCTAGACGGTAAATACCCTGTTCTTTTAGGCTAAGAATAAACTGAAACTAAATTTTGTGTGAATTGAAATTGACTGAAGTCAACTGAAGTAGTTAAATTGAAGTGGGCTGAACTCAACTGGATGAACTTAATTGACTTGAGTAATGGCTAAACTGACGCTGAAAGCAGCTAACTGCCGCTGAACTAAATTGAAGTTGATAAAGGAGTTGAATGAATGAACTTCAAGAATTGATTGAATTGAAGTACCATAAAAGTAGCTTATATATAATATATATATTATATAATAATATATATATATATATATATATATATATATATATATTATATATAACATACAAAATAACACACACGTGACGGTATAACTAAACGTTGTGTAATTACGGATTGGTGTATTAGGAATTGCATAGCGTAAGCTGCGACTATAATGATGTTCTTACTCTACCTTAATATGGCTATTGATTAATAAAACAGCAAATGTTAATTTCACATAATGAATCTAACATTTATTTAATTACTTTCGCCCAGTAAATAATAAGTACAAACATGCTGATTTATATATTAGATGGCCTAAGTTAGTAAATCACATATAATAGTCCAAATGTATTAGTGTCATTAAGGCACCCAAATAACATGGATAACTATGGAACATGGCATATTTTTCAAGAGATTTAGGACATCGCACAAAATCCCATTAGTTTTTACAATATTACATATATCATAATATTGCAAGCACCAAAAGGGATTAAATATACTAAAATCTGGCTAGCTCCTGAATGATATGTTACTATGCCCATGACACATTCGTTGCAGCAACAGTGGCTGGTGGGTCCTATTTGCAGTAATCTCCTTTGTAGCGAGTTCTTCAAGTAGCTCAATTACCTCGGCTCGATCATCGGTGTCATCCTATGAGGTGGTATAAATGTCAGCTCAGAATTATGTTAACCAATATAGATGAAGATCTGTAAAAGGAAGTCTGTGTACTYACAAACAATGAGTTCATGGAGCTGGTCACATGTAATCCCAATTAAGGTCTCCGCTTCACGAGTAAAAGTCGTGAACTCCTGTGTTTCTATTCCATCATATACCTTGATCTTGAAGGTGACCCTGTTTAGGGAGGTTAAGGGAGGTTATGTTACTAATGCATTCACAAGTAGTAGAGTTAGATCTTAAGCATTGTACATCTATAAGATTACCTTGGCACTGAGACTGTTTCATCATTGCAGTTAGAAGGCCCCTTGCAGCCACACTTACTGCAACCCATATATAAGAAAAGATCGTCAATCTTAGGCTCCACCAGGTAAACTTTGAGCCAAAATCTTTGTTCGAACCATATATCAGTAGCCTGCATCAATAACATGAATTACTTTTTATGCTCTTGCTTAAGTATATTAGGAATTGTATTTTATTCTTTGAACTCAATGAAAATTTATACAGTAGATTTCATTCCTTACACAAATGTCAGAGTATATTTTATTCCTTTCACAATACGTGTGTATAAGAATAACCCTACTATTATATTAAGCACTGAAATTTTGCACCATTTTTCTAGCTTACTTGCTCATCAAGGTCATGTTATTAATTAATTAAATATGGCCATGTTAAGGGATCCGTGACTTTATCGTTTGAATTGTAGGAAGAGGGTGTAAGCTTTAAGGTAACGTTTGTGCTTGGTCCTTAGTATGCTGCACTGATGTTAACCTAAGAATTTGGGTGTCACCTACATGCTAGGATTGAATAACGTGTAAGAGGCTAACCTTTTTTTCCTTGAAGTTAGCTACAATATAGATGGTGCGCGGCATGGGTTGGGTCCCTGGCAGTAAGGATCATAGATCGAAGACTTTCCAAGAGAGGTTCTTTAGCCTCGGTCCTATAGGAAGACAATAGTGTTATTTTGAAATAATGGGTTTGTTTGTGTGTTTGTAATAGTGTGTGAAATTTACAATACAAAAAAGTACTTGTCTTATCATTCACGTAGATGAATAGCCTTGTCATGCGGTGGCTCTGGGATGATTTTAGTTGACATCGAAGACGACAGCGTGAAGCCTATTAAAGGGACATCAAGTTAGTGGGGGTAAGAAAGATAGTCGTGAAAGCAATGTAGTATAAACTCTTGCACAAAAATGTGAGTACCGTTTAATGTTTTGATGCACATAGCAGTGAAAGTAAYCACTTGATAGCTTGTGCTCCAGTGGGTGTATATCTCAAAGTTGGCTTCAGCTAGGTCCTCCCAAATAGAGAAGCGCAAAGGATATTGAGTGCTAGCAAAGATGCATCACAGAGAGTAGATGTGTGTGAATAAATGTTATAATTATAAGGGAATAAAAATGGAAATGTATAGGAATAAACCTTTCATCCAATATCATGATATCTCTAACAGACACTTCCCTCTAAAGGTGATAAACGATTGGGATTCATGGTCCTTAGTAACGGACATGGCGCCACCTAGATGTTACATCCTGACGACGTATCTTAGGACTATCGTGTGATATTACGCCCTACATGCTTCCTAAGGAATTGAATAATGAGAGGTTGTCTTGAGGTGGTCTATCGCTATCTTTGTCCTTGAAGTTAGCTACGAATTATTTAATAAGGATGGTGAAAAGACGCAGCGCTATGTGGCATTGGGGTCCACTGGCAGTAAAGGATCATTTGACCGATGATCTAGATCACTTTCCAAGGATATAAGGAGGGTGTCTTCTTAGCCTCACGGGACTTTCCGCTTATTAATAGGAAAAGGAACAATAAGATGACTTGTTTACATATGCCTTGAAACTAAATAATAAGGGAGTTCTTTTTGTTTTGTGTCTGCATTTGTAATCACGTGTGTGTGCGATATATTTATTAGGACAGAATTGTACTTAATGGTATGACAAGTACTTGTCTAATCAATATGTCACCGATCTGGTAGAGAGAATGTCCTTGGTCTATCGTGTAATGAAGGGGCTCGTTTTGCACTTCGAGGGATGAGTCTTTTTTTAGTTAGAACAAATGACTTAACTGCTGAGGACGTGCCACCTAGAGTACCAGCTGTGATTAGCCTATTAAAGGGACAGTCAAGTTTAGTGGGTATAGAATGAGTAGTCCCTGAAAAGCATGTAGTATTACGGAAACTCATTGCACAAATGTGAGTACACCTGTTTAATGTTGTTGATGCACATAGCACTGTGATAATGTAACCCGGTTGGAGGGCTTTGGGCTCCCAGTGGGTGTATTATTTGCAAAAGCTTGGTCCGCTTCCAGCTATGGTCCTCCAAATAGTAGAAGTCTGCAAAGGATGATTGAGGTCTTAAGCGAAAGACGCATCACAGAGAGGTAGATTCGGTGTGTGTATATAAGATGTTATGAGGTAGTTCATAGGTTTTCTGGGATAAATAAGTGGAAATGTATTACAGGAATAGAACCTTTCATCAAATACTTCATAGATATGCGGTCTAACAGACACTTCTGTCACATTTGGAAGTGCGAATTTCAGAGATGTAAGAGAAGAACAACTACCGAAATCCACATCGAACATGTAGCAATAGTCTAAGTATCCTAAGGGGTTTCTTCTGAGTTATCCTCATTGGAGATGTAGAGGAGGTAAGGGTTTCACTCGGTTGCTCTGCAAAACTAACTAATTTTAACCCTGTGATTCCTTAAAGTGCACCAGAAGCATCTTCATTATTCAACAAGTATGGCATTTACATACTCTGAACTCGGAGTTATTAGTAGCTATTTTGCATGCAATCTAGTGTGCTGTGTGCAGAGGTATTGTTGTTGTGCTTTGGATTTTTAGTGTTGGTCAAACATAATAAGTTCCTAAAATTTCGTTCTTTCCTTTGGCCGAATGAAAGGACAGATTTGTAAAATTCTGTCAATGGTTGCATCTTATGTGTACAAAATTAAAACCTCTAATTTGGATTTAGGCCTATAATTATTGAATTTTTGGATTCGTTAAATAGTTTGTTTCACAGCGTATAACAATACGCTTGTCACATTCTTTGCGAAATAAGTTACATTCTAGCCTAAATATTAAGCACTGAAAATTAGTGGATTTGAATTGTGTGACCTTAACAATTGGAGTGTCATCGCGTGTGACAACATTGTTTAATGTGCGTTTGTGACGAATGCAGGTATAGGATTATATTGGAGTTAACGCACCTTTGATAATGCTTATACTTGGCATATTTAAACATCATATTGAACTAGATCTATGTCTAATATTCATTTCTTTGAACCAATCTATAAATATGGTATGGCTCGCGATTGCATTAACAGGTTCTCTCACAATATACATATATTTAGTGGCGTAGGTACGTTAATATATGCTTATATTAGAGGTTATATATATATGTATTAATGATTATTATTATAAATGTATATTGGTTATATATTATATTATATATATATAATGTCTGAAAGGGAGTAAGGGAGATGTAGTGGTGATAGTCCAATGAGATCCTTGCGTCATGTCTCCTGATACGAGGGAAATAGATGTTAGGTAGTTGTAGATCAGATAAGGTCACTGGAATTCTAGTACATTCTGCTCATCGAGCAGCATACGGAGTGGTCAGCTTCTTACTAATGGTTCATCTGAAACTCATTTTCTTTCAGTTAGTACATGAATATAGCTGTTACATAGAGAGCAACAAGTGCAAGAAAGCACATTCTGTTCGACCCTAAGTTACCTTTTCATCATCGTGAGAGAAACAACAAGTTGCTATTGTCCGTTTTTCCGAAGTCGATGTTGTTTGGACTCGGATTTCTCAAAACTTCTCTTTTATGTTTGTAGCCTTTATTTGTCATGATGAGCGTGCATCTAGGTATTTGCATCTTCATTGTCAATGTGAACCCTTATCAATTAGTTATGTAAGCAGACGTGAAAAGAATTAAGTTGTTCTCAAAGAAGGTATATATTTTCATAATAAGGAAAGAATAATGAAAAAAATCGAACCAAACTATTTTCTATTTTTCTAATAAGATGTACCAAAAATTACAATTGTTCGGATCAAAAGCTAATAAATAAAAAAGAGAGTAATCAAGTTTTTCCCTGAAAGTGAGCGTGATTTCATGTAGAAAATTGATGAGAGTTTT
>SNQN01006227.1:20149-35149 GCA_008642245.1 Bassia scoparia | reverse complement strand
CTAAACTGAACTGAATTGGATTTGCCTCAACCGAATCGAATTGAATTGTTTTTCAACCAAAACAAACTGAACTTTTTATTTTAACTGCATTGAACTGAATTGTACTCAAATGAGCTGTTTCAATCCGCTCAAAACTGAACTGAAACTGAATCGAACTTGGTCAAACTGAATTGAACTGAACTACTACCAACTGAAACTGAACTGAACTGAATGTACTGTCATCAAACTGAATTGAACTGAACTGAATTGAACAGAACTGTTTGTTTCAACCATAACTGAACTGTTGAACCGAATTGACAGGCCTACTTAAAAACCATGTATTTACAAACCAGTAAATCTAATTGCAATGGGATGAATGAAGCATAATTTTGGTGATAATTTAGTAATTTGTATTTCATATTTCATTCTTTTAGAAGCTATGGTTGGGAATTTGACCACCTTTGCACATTTGGCAGCCGAACATCTGTACCCATATCAGTGCCTTCTCCCATTGATGCCTGCTTTCTCTTCTCTCTTCTCATTTTTTGAAACCTAAAGAGTTGAATTATGTGAAATCTTGTATTTCTTTCTAAAGCTTTTTGTTATGTAGGTCAGAATCTTATGTTAGTGATTTAAATCTTGCTATTGGAGACGYTGGCCTTGAGAATWCAATCGAGGACATATATACTTGATATGGGTGGAGGCATTTGAGATTGAGAGACTATCATTCTTGCTGCAGGAGAAGATTGACCTTTGAATTTTGGAAAAATAAAAACTAATAATCTCACCTTTTGGTGGTCTTCAATGAATAATCCGATCTGAGCGTTATTACGGAATATACTAATCTTGTAGCCTTATCTTCACTCATTGCACTATTTTCCTAAGTTTACCTGCTAAGACCATTAATTTACCTGTGTTAACAGGTTATTCTGGTTTTTTAATTAAAAGAAAAATAAAATAAATGAACCRACCACCCCCTCTCACTCTGCACCCATAGTCCCACACTGCCTCTCACTCTMCCTAGCCCCCAACCATCGTACTACCACTCGCACCCTCTGCCCCCAGCCCCCCACCATCGTACTACCACCAAATCGCAGCCAATCGCAGTCRCTTGCACCTCCCTTTGACCAAATCGCAGTCCCAATGCCATATTTGCACACTAAAGTCGAACGAAATTGCTCCAATTTGAACACAAATTTGCTAAAATTTGCATACGAGTTCAATTCAATTCTAAACTGTAATTTAGGGTTCAAATTTACACACATTTTTGCCCAAATTCGTACATGAATTTAACTCAATTCGAAATTGAGATTTAGGGTTCTATAATTTTGTTGGGTTTCAGGGGTGAGGGGTTGATTCGAGGGTGGTGGAGGACTAACGAGGGAGGGGGAGGAGTGGCGAGTGGTGGGAGGTTGTTTTCGGGTTGTGGGGGTTGTTTTCGAGGGTGGTGCTTGGTTGTTTTTGGGTGGTGGTTGTTTGTGAGGGTGGGGGAGGAGGTTTGAGGGGAGGCGATTGCGTGGGGGAGGGGAGGACGTCTGAGGTGCTTAGTGAATGACGATTTGACGGTGGTGGTTTGAAYGTGGTGGTTTGAGGGCGGTGGGTGGGGTGGGTGGTGGTGTGTGAAGGATGAGATGAGGGTGTAGTGTTTAGATAAAAGAAAAAGGAAATGGTTCAAAGAGGAAAAAAAAACTAAAAATAAAAAAAAGGGGTAGAATGACCTAATTATCAGGTTTCTGGTCAAATAGTGTAATGAGTGAAGATAAGGCTACAAGCTTAGTATATTCCGTAATAACGCTCAGGTCGGATTATTTAAGGATTATTTAATTGAAAACCACCAAAAGGTGGAATTATTAGTTTCCATTTTTCGTGAATTTTTGAATAATTTTTATTTTTTGAACATTTGATTGTACTTTTGGAACAAGCTAATTGTACATTTGGATTCTAGTCAATTACAATGAACGGGTTTATAAGTTTTACTCCCTCCGTTACAATTTACTTGAAACAATTGAATATTTTACCTCTAATAAATAATGTCAATTGTTTCAAGTAAAACGTAACGAAGGGAGTACTATTATATAGCATGTATGAACAAATTCTTAGGCCGTATTCTCGTCAACTGAAATTTGCTAAACTGAATTTATTTCTACTGAAATGAACTTATTTTACTGAATTGAACTTATCAGTACTGAATTGAACTTATTTTTACTGAATTAGAACAACTTACATCTAATCATCATTTACTTATAAGCATTTCGACCAATTTATTAATCTTCCTTTACAGACTGAAACACTATTCCTTTCACACCAGATAATTATTGGACTAACTCGAACTGATATTTTATTGTTTACTGAAAAAAAATATTGAAAATTAGGTTGACGGAGCAAATAGAGAAGAGGTCTCAACCTAATTTAAGAGAATATAGATTTTATGTACGAGAATCGATGTCGGGATACATTGTATTATTGAGTACTTAACTTATGTATACGGTGTGAAGCGTCGCGCGAACTGGCAACCCAATATCTTTCTTTTTTTAATCTAATTATGAAAGATAGCCGTTAATAACTTTTTGTTAGCTGTATCCCTTCTCGAAGACGTTCAACTTTAGATGCAGGATTTGTTCCGGTGTGATATTATTTATTTGCGAAGAATCCTTTGTTAAATATTTGATTGCAAGTTCAACCATCTCTTATCCCTCCTCTCGAGTAGTTTAACTTCGGGCTCAGTCACATATTCAAGAAGCATCATCTACGCTTCAACACCTCCTTCATGTATTCTGACGACCACACAATCTGCTCATGAGTCTCACAACCCAACTTATACAACGAAGATCAACATCAGCTACCCCCACATCTTCTCCTTTAGTCGGACGGACACATTCTTCGAATCTTCATACATTTGCTCATAACTCAAAGCCTAATAATATCGAGGTAAGCCGTAATTTGCGAAGAATTTTTAACTCAAGGTTTAGTACAACGAATGGATAAATATTAAAGGACAAAAGTGCAAACAATAATACTTCACAGCATTCTAGTCTTCATCCATAGAATTCAAGAATGCACAGAATGATGCTTAGAACGTGAATCTAAGCTATGCATTGAAATACCCTACCTCTGGTCTGTCTGTGAGTAATTCTGTTCAGCTGCAATCCCGAACGAAAACCAATCGAACCCCAAAGCACAAGAGCTGCGATGGAGATCACGGGCATACGGATGAAGAGTGATGTACCTTCAACAGTAGACCCGCCTTGAACATCAGTCCAACGTTCACGCATACAACATCCAGAAGCCCAGATTTAAGCCAAAGATGACGACACTGAAGACAAAGACAAGAAGACGGCAGAGCGCAGCAGACGCCGACGGGTGACCAAAATACGAAAACAACCCAGAGTATAATGAACCCATCACACAAACAAGCGAAAACAGAAACAAAACCAAATTCCCTCGAGCCTCTAAGGTAAAAAACATGGCCACACCCACCCAAGGAATTCGTGTGACAGAAAATCTGGCGTCAAGTGCCCCACCTCGATAAAATATGTCAAACCACTTTAACCGTCGGACACTGACGAACTCAGAAAATTCTCCAAGCAGCAATGTTGTCCTAACAAACCAAGAAAGCCATCTGCAAACTCAAAGCACCCAAAAAACCCTACTGAAAAATTACTCCGCAGACGAACCAAAAAAACTCCAAATCAAATCGCCCCAAACAACTATTGAAACTGAACAAACAATAATCCAACTCACCTACCATGCAAAGTGCGACCAAACAAAATTTACGTCCCAATTGAACTATTTAAAAATTTTCGACAAAGAAATTTTCCAAAACTCCCAAATTCGAACCCAAAATGCCTAGTTAATTTTGGACCAAGGACCTAGTGACAAATATCACAAAAAAGATTCCCGCCATGACATGATTGAGACGGTAAGTACACTGAGAGGGCCTTCACAAGGGACAGTCGTAGACTGCAAGCGACGAGTAGGAAGGCGTCCATGGAAACGTGAGTATCCCATAGGTTCGGACCCCATGCGGATTAAATGCTAGCTTTAGCCCAAAAATCACCTTAACTAAACTAAAATCGAGTACGCACCTATTACACCCCCAAAACCAGCTATATTCAGAAAGCTACAAACAAACCCGAGATGGAAAAGACAGTAAAAGCATGCGGGCAAACAAAACAACAAATCCCAGAATACAAAAGTATTAAAAATATGCGACACATACTACAAAACAGAAAAGACAAGAGAGAATAACGGACAGCAGAGCCACGAAGGCTAACAACCAGCTGCGAGAAAAGGTAGCCAAACACCCCAATAGAGGAATGAAAAAAATAAAATTCCACCACTGGGAATTTCGCCCTCATATTAATTAATTAGAAGTGGTTGTTCCTTATATTCGCTACTAGCCAATGTTATGGAATAATCTAAAGATGACAAAAATCAAGTGGCCGAGAAGTAATCTCGGAGAATGGAGCTAACTGATGTGATTATCGTGCGTAAGTGCGGGCCAGAAGGAGAACACCAGTCTACGGCAGGTCCAGTCACATCCTTTTGGTACGCCGGTCACCCGCGAAGAGAAAACCACCCCCTCCGTCCTTATGCAACTAATGTATTTCTGGTCGTGGGTAGAGTTAGAAGGACCACTCTCCGTTCAACCGAGGAAAGCAATACGACCCCGTGAACACCTCTACAATATGTGTTGCAGTTTGACATTTGAAATGATCAAGCAAAGAGAACCACTTATTCTCCTTTTCCAAAATGTTACATTCGTTTTGTTTTACTTAAGAAAACACTAAAAAGGGTGTTCCTCAGCGCATAAGAGAACTCTACTAGACATACTGGAAGACATCCACCGGCAAAAGGACGAAAGTTGCCACTGAGCGCGAGTACTCGTTTAGAGAAAATATATTGGCGAGGAAATGGCTCATCTACCTATATAGCTGCGAATTTAAAGACGAAAGACATATGAAGTGTAATGAAATCCAGGACACGAAACCATTAATTGTTGACCTCGAGAGAGAGATGGCAGGACCGCTACAGTTTCACCACGGCGATGGCTCCTAAATGCAAAAGCAGCGTCGGCGTGCTCAAGAGAAAATTAACTAGAACGCCCGCCACCAAATTTATGACAACCATTTAATATATGCAGGTGTAAGTCTTCAGCGAGTGTTTTGTTAACCACTCAAGTCCAGATGACACTCCGCTAAGTGCAGTTTCAAAGACGCTTCTAGTTAACAAAAGATCGAGGACGGAAGTGGGTCTAGATGAATCAATGGTCAAAACCGCAGACTAGCTGGCAAAAAAGTAACACGGCAGGCACCGAGGAAAAACATGTGCTAATTTCCAACCATTAGATGGCAAAACAAGAGAGGAAAATGAAAGTAAGAAGAAACAGGACAAAAGACAATGACTAAGGATCCGGCGACGAGTCTGAGCTGATGTGATGACCCCCTGCCGGTCACTAGCCATGATGGACACCGCCAACGGTAGCCCTCTAAATCGCCAATCATCCTCAATACTAATCCCGAGCGAGATTGACAACTATCAAGGTCCGAGGCATATTCTCTCCTTGCCAGCCAAAGTGGGCGAGCACTAGAAAGCGGAGCACTGGAGAGAAAGTATGCACAATTCCTCCCTTATAGAAGTCCTTCGCTGTGACACCCATTGCCATAAGAGATAATACGACGTACCATGGAGTTCATTCGAATAAAAGAGACCATAAAAGTCATCCACCTGAGTAACAAGCACCCCCGTAAGTTGGGTACGCTAGGCACGACCGGACAAGCAAGCTTTAGATTGAGAAAGGATCAAGGATAGGATTAGTCACCTCCATTCCCTTTCGCACACAGCTTGCCCCCTCTACGGTCACTCATTTGCGAGGGTGAGACCAGGAACAAAACCCGTAAGTGAGTCACAGCAACAAGTAAGCAGCAAGATTTAAAAGGTCATGCCAAGAGACAACATAGCAACTACAGCTACGGTGAACTCTCCCAGAGGCAAATGTCAAACGAAGTAAAGCAGCGAGGTCCATTCCAGATATACGACCTCATTTCAGAGAGGTAACCCAGTGAACTAATGATCGACACATCAGTGCATTTGTCACTTCCTTAACTTTCTCGCGAAAAGAGAAGAAACAAGCAAGAAAGTAGTCACCGAAAACAGCAGAAGGCTGAAGCGGCGGTAGGACTTAGTGCATCAAGAAGAGCGAAAGACGTAACGACAACACGCACCACAGGAGCTACGAAGCAGAGCCACTGCGTCGAATTATAGTGTGCAGGCCATATCGAGTGAAGCATGCAGTCTTAGACACAAAAAAAGAGTTGATTAAAATGAGGCATTCTCACCTGCGCCCAGCCCGAAGTCCAGTAATAAGCGTCATGCTTGATGAGTACACTCAGAAAAGCTCTTCGCTCTACTAAGACGAATATGCCAGAGAAACACAAAGGATTGAATTGCGAAAGCGTCCAGCCTCATGTGGGTCGCACAAGTCCTTAAAATGAGAGATTAGTGCTTAAGACAGGAAATGATATCTAGACAAACCACAACCCCTAGCTATTTAGGGTCCGTCATTATTAAGAGCAGCACAATGTTTGAAGGAGAATACTCCTGAAGCCATAAGCACATCATTCTGGGGCTGAATCAAATAGACTGAAGAGGAGAGTAGAAGTTTGAATAAGTACTACGACCTCTAGCAGTATGGCCCAACCTCATTGGGACAGAAAATAGAAGGCCGTCACAACTACACGATATAACATGATGTGACGAGGAACCAACCCCTGGCATGCGCATCGTTTATCGGTGCTCACTATCCATCAAATTCAGCCAATGAGACATATCTTACAAAAGAAACCCAGACACAATTCGACACTCAATTCGGAAAAGGGAAAAAGAACAACAAGTGGTGTGTCAGAATGAGCTTCAAGACATACAATTCCACTGAAAGATAGTTAGGAGCTATGAACAGAGAGGATACATGCGTAAGAAGAATTGTGCTCCACATTGACGTGAGCCACAACTCTATACACACGGAGAAAGATGCTTGTTGCTACTCGAGAGACCAGGATGGGCAATTCTTCCGAAAAGTCTACATGCCTTGCCATTGGAGTTAGAACTACAAGACACTGCGTATGAGAGCGGTCTTTGGATTTGGACGCGCATCTCCATCTATTAGAAATCTCCAGCCTACCTTAAAGTCTTCCCTTGCGCAAACTTCCGTATTTCGGAGGGAGAACCATGACTTTGTGCTTGCGACTAACAAAAAATATAAACCAATTTAGGCGAAAACATTGACTTTATTCCGCGCCCACCAGCAATAACGGCTATACATGAGACTTTTAAAGACATAAGCCTCAGGGACACTTCAATGAGGAGAGTGAGTGAAGATACCTGCGAATAGTAAGAGAATAGCCTCAACCAGTGTTGATAAACGCACAGCAGTACCAGATTAACAAGCCACATACCTATCAGGTATTATGACACTTCAAACATATTCTAAGGTTCAGTTCAACAGTCAGTCAACAAGTGTAAAAACCCTAAACCAACGATATTAGCTAAATTTAAGCAGCAAGCATTCACTTATCCTGAAGCAAGAACAACATTTGAGTTGCGTTGTAACAGTACACGAACTATCTGATCAACAAGCAAAAGCATATCCAGTGTTGATAACTCACATAATGAAGCTCCGCATCTAGTATTTACAGTTCCTTTGATATTATAAGAATGTTCATTCAGAAGACTGTATATTGAGAGGTTTAAGGTCTAATTGGAATGACATACATGCACTACTCCAAAATAGAAATGCGTATATACTGCCTACAGATCCAAGATTGCTTCAGAATAAATAGATATATGATAAACACACGCAGGTGAGAAAAAGACAAAGTGTCACAAATGACCATTCACCGAGCGCTAATTGCCAAATTGTCTGCTTCTATACAATCATATCTCTGGTCTACAGAAAGTATATCTATCATAATCTACGCGAGATATGAGTAAAGAACAGAAGGGAATAAACATCAATGTGAGTGGGTTATATAGAGTTGCTTATGTAGATGTTGCGTGTACATCGAATTTTGACTCTATACCATATACAACAAAGAGACTATTTAGGGAAAAATCTACAATACAGGTATCCCATTCCGTATACCTTGTTAAGCTCTTATATGATCGAAAAGCAATAGACAAATGGGCCACTGAACATCTCAAAAACTTCAAACCATCCAATCACGAACAGCCCCAAAATATTCATCAGAAAGTTCAAGTGACAAGTGCAATCAGATGCATTAAACGCAGCAGTCTCAATTACTGAGCAAGCATCAGATAAGTTGCGACCAAGATTTCACAACACCTATACATACCAACAAGAGAATTTCAGCATATTCAACGTAGATTCGCAGTCACAAAGATACCCCATAAAAGGGGCAACCTAGCACAAAAGTACCAAAAGCATAAATGCCCCAGAGACTTAACCATCCAAGGGCAAGAAGTCTTTCTCTATACAATCACAAAGACTATAGACAAGCACTCACTATCTGAGAAGAGGAAAGCAACAACTATGATATTTTAGGCGAGTGTAATGATTGGATTTACAAGCCAGACAATAATATGCTAAAGGCACTCGGTGGTTTATCACAACATAAGGTCATAATCAGGCAAATTCAATAAAAAGTGCAATCCTATTAAATCTTCAAATAAAGCATACTCACTAGTTCAAAATCCACTATATTAGAAGCACAATTATACCAGAGACAAATCTCAAGCAACGGTACATGAAAATGAACTAAACTCCAAAGTAAAGAGATAGATCATACTAATCACAAAACAGCCAAGAGAAGTATATAGATGAAGTTAACTATACCCTTGTTAATTAACTATAGCATGGAATAGCATTCCAACAAAATGTATAATGATCCTTTATCCCTATCGTTTCTTTGCTGTAAGTGTAATAAAAGGCAACGAAAAAATTGTAGAGAGAGAGGACAAAGACTGTGTGAAAACCACAATAATGTCAAGGTCCAATAGCCAAATGCCTCTCACAGAAGCAAGGCCACTCTTAAATTAGGCAAAATTAAATGGTGCGATATACCATTTGTATTTGCCACAACTAAGACAAATATAAAGGGGGTGACTTATGTCCTGAGAGAATTAAATAAACTATTACATCCCATCTAATATTACCACTAGGAAAAGCAAAGCAATATTACGCGAAGGATGCAATATATGACCCTAATGATACATAAAGGACGGCACCATACATGTGTCTTTCTAAATTAACCTGATCAACAATAGACTTGGTATTCAACATTTACACCGCAATTGCTTATTATCCACTAGCACTGTAATAGTACAACTTACTCACTACCTCTCCGACACAGCTGGTTGTGACTCCTCCCGACAAACCATACTGTTGGAAACTCCTTGTCAATCATCCAAGTTATTGCTTACTAGGCGCGACGATGCTTCACGAGTCCCAAACTCACGAGACGAAATGAAGTGAGTGGCGCGACTATATCGCTGTATTTCGAGAAACTTACACATTACTTGTTGACCAACTATTACCCCCTCAGCATCAGGGAGGTCAATACATCATGAGGACTTTTCACCAATACTGTATACATGACTATACCCCTAATTGAGCGCCATAATAACTCCTAACTAAAGTGTAAATCAATACTCTCTAAGGCGAGTTTCTGGCAACTCACTTCGACCTTATGTCAATGCTTCTTACTTCAGACCCTGATCTCCAAAGCAGCATTACCATCACTCTGTTACACTCACGGTTGTGTGGTGAAATTCTCCACGTGCCAAGAGTGCTATTGGCTGCTAGCCGGCACACACGGTCCTATCACCATATCTCCCTGACAATTTATGCACAATGACAAGATAGTAAGCATTATCGCTTTCACCCCTATAACTCTTCCGACGTGAACATTTGTACATGACATTCTATCTGCGATGCTTGTAATGTCTGCTAGAACGCAATCAACAATGTGATAGACATCACCGATATACTAGCCACTTCAAGCATCAGCCCGAGGAAGGCAGATACTCCACAACCTCCCCAATACAAAAGCCGATTTTATGACCACAACTACAAAAAAAAGGCGTCTTCCCATAGTTGCGCTTTACTGTCGTGGACAATTTCATTCTTCTTTCTTAATCCTTTACTATGTCGAACAAATATGTCGCAATTAGAAGAGGCTCGAGACAATTCCCAACCTATGATTTAATTAACACCTGACAACAGTTCTAGTATAATCTATCCCACGCTTGGAGTTACAAGAATACCAATACCGGAACAAGCGTATAGGGAAGAGCCATGCCCCCAACATCACTCTCCTTTGCCACTCGAAATAACATCTATTCATTACTTAACCGAGATATCATGAGCCTAAGGTCAACCAGTATTTAATAGAACACAAGGAGCTACTAGGTACCTTCCTTGAGCTGAAGCAAATCAGACTCTCCTCCAGCGCCAAATTTCCTTCAGAAAAATTCTTCGGGTATCGACTAACATCCTTCCTTCCTCTCTAAACACCCACCAAACCATCTGGACTTGCGACCCATCTACGGTATATTTACTACGGTACAGACATCTGTGGAAAGAAGCATCTAGGCCACAGGAAAATTAAAACAGAACAAGAATTGATCAAGTACGCCATTCATTCAATCCCCCTAGATAAGCCTAATGATTACTTAGACCCATGAGGTAGATTGAAAACCACGCGATAGTCTTGCCAGAGCTGCTAATTTTCCCTCTGCTATAGTGATATTAGATGGTGATTAACACAAACCAGCAATATATACAAGTAGTGGTATGTCACCTATTTTTTGAAAAAAAAACACTAAAAAACCTCAAATAAAATTATGAGAATCGAAATAACCATTTACAACCAGCGATGTGTGCAATTGAATGATTGATAGTTGATCGAAAATTATGTGTTTGACTAGTCGCAATTAAACAAACTGAGAACAAAAAGGTACAGATTGCAGCAAACCAAAGAACAACGACTTTAGCAAAATTTTATGAAAAATTAACCCAACAATGATACGAACGAGGGAAAATTAACAATTGAACAATGGAAGTTGATGAAATCAAACGAGTTAACAGGAAAAACGAACCGTTTGTTGGGCATTTGCAACCAATTGAAGTTGATGAAATAAATGGAGAGCAACAATTGAACCATATGAAAGACGGAGGGAACAAAAATACAAAAGGAGATAAATAACAAAATTTCTTTAATGATTGTGTCTTGCAGATTCCATAAGCCTCAAGGAATCCCATGACTGCTGCACTACACCAAAAATTAAAAAAAGGAGATAATAAAAACATTCTAATAACATTAAAAAGACAAGAAGAAAAAAGAATTACAATAAGTAAACCCGGAAGGACGAAAATGGACCCATATGAGAAAATAGACATCTCAGATCCAAGTATGAATCGTTAACTCTTATCTTTCTTACCGTCGTGAACACAAAGACTACAACAATAGCGTACATTCATAGCCTACTGACTTCTATACTTGAGCTTACAGTACCTACTCATACATCCTATTTGCAACAATATATCCCTATAACTCTAAATATCTTTTTCTATCAAAGAATGTGGGATACTGTCTGTATTTTTGGACAACCCTTAGATAATACATCTGCTCCGCACCAATTAGTGCGCGACTAATCCAGAAACAAACAACTACCAGAAAAATAAGCAAATAACACGCCATACACAGCAGATAAATATGAAAAAATTAAGAATACACTTCAGAAATCAAACCAATAAAAAGCTTGCTAAGGATCGAACACTCACAAACAAGTGTCGCGAAAAATCAAATACGGCTCTTGAGGATACTATATTACACTACGATAAAACCCATCACACTAAATGAACATACTACAAGAGATCAACCTACACAAGAGTCAAAATATAAAAATATATCCTATACTATACCCTCAAAATACTGAACCCTTAATTGAATATTCACGTGCCTCTTCATCAAATTATAAATCAAACAAAGTTAAACCGCCTTTATATTGAGCTTATCTGACTATACCTCTAGATATGCTTCCAATAAATTTATACAATCTATTTGCCGCCGATAACGTCCATCGATTTTTCATGGGATAATGCCAGCAAAAGTATTTTACAACTTGAAATCGTGTTCTGGAATTTAATAACCACAAATACATTATGTAACCCTATATATTTCTTTTATGAATTTGCGAACAATATACAAATTGTAATTAACACAGAATTACCGCTAGACCAATTCTAACTCTAACGCAAAAACCAAGATGACAAAACATAATGTCAGCAAAAATATCTCACCCATATCACAACGTTCCTGCGGAAATACAGAGAGAGAACAGCAAGTGCTTAATCAAGAAACCAAACTTACAAAATAAACTATCTAAGAGCATTCACGAACAAAAAAGATGAACTGATATAAGGGATACGACGATAAACGAGAGTTGTCACATCAATGAAGATGTCGGGTCGGAGTATTTCATATGCAAAGGAAAACAATCATCGACTCATACAGAGGAATCGGAGGGAATATTTCAAGAATTCTCAATAGGACCGAAATTAGGCGGGTTTTTTAGGGGATAGAAGGTAAAGAAATTATGGGTCTTCTGAAAACAGAACTGAAAGGTAAAGATAAGATGTGGAGAGAGCGTAATATACACAGAGCTCGCGAATAACCTGCCTCTCTGCAAGGTGTAGCATATGACGCATAATCGGACCACAGAGTCTTATGAACAGGCAATAAATTAGTCCACGCCATCACAAAGAAAACTAGATATTACGTCAGACCACCGGCGTATATACGCAGCTATAGCACACACGCGAAATGCTAATGTTTATCTTCAAGCTTCTCACTTTCTTTGATGGTTACTTGACATTGATATAACGCCTCGAAGGATGTTGTTCTTAGCTTCTCATATACAGGTCTAATTACACTGTTTGTCCTCGTAGTGAGCTCCTTATTCATACAATACCTACACTCTTATGCCGTGTTGCCTAGTCCGAGAAAGCGACACAATTCCCGAGAACCAGTGTTAGACATAAAACACGCGTGACTCACAGCTCTCATAATTCTCTCTCCTCAAGTCACAACTTACACTTTGTACCAAAACGAGCATTGACCGTTTTAATCCAAAGCAGCCATCGAGTTCCTGCCAGAACTGAACTCTCATACAATATGGCGTATAATCAAGGAGTATTACTCAAAGATATCTACACGCACGAGACATACCTCTTCGTGTGTTGGCATATGTTCGGAAAAATCTAAATATCTCCTCATACGCGAAGCTCATTATGGGATTCCTGACAATGATAACATCTTAAACATCAATGTCTTCAGAAACGCAGTCTTATATGCGAATTCTCCATCCCAAGCATGCCATAGGATATGCTTTCCAATTATATATCGCATAATTGCTTTCTCCGGATGGTTGGTTTTGGTATTCTCACATTCTGTCCTGCGCCATTGATAGTTTAACTCGCTAGCAGATCGCACATTTCTTCCTATGATGTTCTTCCTCTGGGCGTTTGCTCCCGTAAAAACAATAACCAGCTACTTTCTTATCTTGCCAAGCAACAAATCTGACGCACGAGGACACGGTACTATAAAGGCTAAAACTTTCAAGACACACCTATCTAAGGTTTTGTCCATTATCGCCTCGTTTTTCATCATGAACTAACCAAGTGTGTTATTTGTCTTTAATAGCATTCAAGGCCCGTGGACGCGTAGGTGCCATTACGAGATTGCCGTAAACTTACCACAAAAGACTAACATGTGTTGCGGATCGACAGACGAAGACGGTCATCTTGAGTTTTGCTTCTCTTGCGTCCCACTGAATATCTGAATAAGCTCATGACTTCGTCTTAACTAATACTGAGTACGTCTCGTTCTTATCCATCTTGCAGACTCTAGTCATTACAAGTGGGGGTGTTCTTGTAGAAGATCTATGCGAGCACAAAACCGAAATATGGTGAATCACTCGCGTATAAATCCAAATATTTGTAACTAGCTCCCCAAATGAGTAATCGATGATGAAACAACACCCCTACCAGCGTTGTCAGGCCACCTTGTTACAACCTCGTATGTTTGACATCTGAAAAGGACCACACAAAGTCTATACTCTGCCCTAAGATTAAACACGCATTGTAATATATGTTTAAGTTACTCAATTAGCCTATCTAGGAACACCAATGCACCATCTCAAGATAAGGATGTACAAATAAGATAAGGCAAAAAGTTAGAACGCTAGATTCTGTATTAGTCGGTCTAAAAAACGTTATAGTAATTGTGCATTGATCAAATTAAGCAATTTTTATGACATTTTCTTATTGAAAACGACACTAAAGGACATTCTAATAAATGACGGAAGGAATGACTCCGCTAATCTATGTCGGACTGGTGATTTTGCAGCAATAGATGTGTTCACTACATACTATTCATTCGCATTACTCCATTCTCTGTCCCCGACCCACTATATCTGAAGTTTGTCAGCTTAAGCTATTGTTTAACATGGTATATATCTGTTGCTCGATAAGATTTTTTCTACGGACTACCCATTACCTTATGATTTTTACAATCATTTACAGAAAATCCATCCAAATACGCAAAAATGGAATAAAAATAAAAATGCAATAGGAAGGACATACACCAAAAAATACCTTTTAGAAATACGGGGAATGTTCTAGAATCGATTTCTGGGAAATGTGCACTTCCCCTTACCGACACACAAACACGTAGCCGTCAACCCGACACCTCTATCGACATGGGGAAACACCGTCGCCTACCCCCCAGCGGCAAAAGCACCTCGACATATTATCGCGTACACAGAAAGACCCGTTCCACCGAGACCTACACCTTATTACGCGAAGAAGGTCAGCATGGGACCCCACGCCTACAAGTAACAGAGAGACGACATGAAATACTTACGTACCCTCCTCTTGAGCGTCATATTTTGGACGCTTCCCCTTCTGTCATATCCAATCTTGTAGTATACTGAAGCTCATCC
>SNQN01006226.1:24911-39899 GCA_008642245.1 Bassia scoparia | reverse complement strand
AGATATTTAAGGAATGTGATCATTGCAAATTTGATTTTGAAATCGAGCCGTTACTCTTTGGATCAACCGTCTATTTTTTACCCTCTTGCTTCATTGATGATATAATTCGCTATATATACCTTGTGCTAATCCCTTTGTGCAGCTCAAAAAACTTCATCACTCTATACTCTCTCTCTCTCTCTCTCTTCAAAGTGCTCTGTTTTCTGACAACCAAAATTCAAAAAATCAAAAGCATTGTTCATCGAGTTACTGTTCATCTTCATCTTTGATCACAAGAAATTATGGGAAGAAAATCAAACACCAGTGCTAGGAAAGGAACGGGAGGGGGTCAATCCAGTGATTCCTCTCAATCACAAAGGGTCACTGAAGTGAACCTTAACGCTTAGCAACCCGAGACAAAGCCAACTGAACTACCACCTACTGATTCTTCGAAAACTTYCACTCCCACAAAAGCTARCCCAAATCCACTACAGAAAACACCMTCACCACCAAAAACGTCCAAACTCAGTTCAAAAGAAATAGTGCCTCATGTAAATCCAACTAAGACTGGTGGTTCCACCATCAAGGAACTAGCAAGTTCTTAGGGGGAACAGATGCATGAGACACAAGGAGATTTAAATTAGGAGTTCGAGAAGGTTGTTGCTGGGGATRAGGAGGTAGAAATTACTGGTCAAAAGGAGGGGTTACCTACAGTGGACATCTCAAAGGGAGACTTCGTTTTGCAGTAAAGAAGGAGGTAAAGAAGGACGAAGAGGAACAATCAACTGGTTTTGAGAGGGGAACCAAGAGAAAGGCAACATCAGCCAAACCACCTCGTTCTACAAAAGGTAAGAATGTAGAGTCTCCAATCACTGGTTCTATTGACTTAGGTGCTAGAGTAGTGTTATCTGGCTGTCGAGTTGAGGTTGGTTATTTTGATGTGCTTGCTCTTTCTAAATATAAGGATATAACCGAGTATCAAGGATGGATGTCCTTATTTGATTGTTCTGCTGCGAATGTGTCTAGTGTTAGAGATTTTTATGTGAATCTAAAACAATTGCCTGATATGTCAATCGGTTCAAATGTTAGAGGTGTTGATGTTAGCTTGTCTATTGCTTCTTTGTCGAGTATGTTAGGAGTACACAGGGATGGGTTTGATAAGTATTCAAGTGATTGGTGGCCTATGTTGGTAGGGGTCACACCTGATGAGATTTATGACTTTTTGTTTGGTGGGAAGATGCCTAAGAAATATGTTGTGTTTAAGTCTGTTGATCTGAAGGAACCACTCATGCTGGTTCTGCACTCTCTATGCAACAAAGTCCTGCTTCCCAAATTCTTAAACTTATGCCTTGTTATGATTGTTGATGCGAATTACTGTTAATTACTGCTAGAGTGAACAAATGGAAAAAAAAATCCTAGATTCCGTTATCATATAGTTTAATCTCATCGTTCATCATGAGATGAACATCTAGTTATTACATGCGAGTTACTCACACGATATAATCTAATTAATTGCCTCCTATGAGTGATTAATGCATATAATATATTTAAGATCGATAGTACTGTTGACTATTTTCGTGGATGACGATTCCTCGTTCCACCAAACTAGCTGCAGTTAGTTCTAATAGGTAGTCAGTGATAGGCATGTGTAAGACCTTGCTGCCCAATGTTGGCAGCTTTGTTGGTTTCGTTGTGTAGAAGGGGACCTTATTAACGTACTTATGTATGATTGAACATTAAATTGGTTGAGTCTGAACATATTTTCTTTTTTATTATGTCTTTGAGGGAAGAATCGTGCATTGGTATATCCAGGACAGTACTTACGATCACATATGCAGGGTTGTGTGTAATTGTGTAAATGGCGCAGTTCTGTGGGATAACCTATGAGTTAGAGTTGATATTAGATCTGAGCGGTAGCGACCAAAAGAGGTGTGTGAGCGAGGGCGTAGTGTATGCTGAGCATGACTGATACACACCTTTCCTACTAATGTCTTCTGGATATTGGTCCGTTTATCCTTTCAAATATCTCTCTCTCTGTCATATCAATTTCCGTAACTAGTTCCTTTTCGCAATAGTGCGTTCTGTCTACGGATAATTGACATTTTTAGC
Source organism: Bassia scoparia (assembly GCA_008642245.1). NCBI lineage: Eukaryota > Viridiplantae > Streptophyta > Magnoliopsida > Caryophyllales > Amaranthaceae > Bassia > Bassia scoparia. Next base: position 37,811 of record SNQN01006226.1, on the reverse strand, counting down.
TAGGACCAAGGTCCTCTCACAGTATCCACTGCTCTGATGCACCGGTATTCGTGAATAGGGGTAGTCCCCTTTTGGTTTGTGATTTATGAACATATAATCGAATCGCTCTGTTATTGAGAATCTTATGAGAACATCGATTGCTTAAGGAATGACTCTCATCGCTCTTGTTCTGGGGCCTACTGAGTCAGTTAACTCCGGAACCGTATTTTCCTACTGCAGAGCATAGTAGCCGTTGTTAACATGTGGTGAATATTTAGCCTGCTGGCATGGTGATGAGAGATATCTTGACATATGAATTGTAAGTGCCAATACCGATTTTCGATCACTCCAGAATATAATTGGTTATGTTGTAAGCGCCATAACTAAAGCATGAGAAGAATACCTGAAACTGATTACCTTTTGAGAATTTTGGTCTCGATTATTGACATACTTTGGCGAAACTACTTATACTCAGTGCAGGTAAGTACTCTTAGTGGCAGGTGATAGGAGAGGCTCTCTGTCGATCGATCTTCACAGCTATTTATTATGTCGTCGTTTTGCTGTTTAGTTCTTAGCTTTCTGCGGTGGGCCTACATACAGTCATTTTATATGTGTTGTACGAGTTTCTTGCTTCTGCCTCTGATAATGACATCGTGATGTATTGCACCTCTTCTCATCTGTCGAGTTACTTCATTGACTGAGAGTAGTCGTAATCTACTGTAGAGTGAGTAATGAGTCTGATGCGGAGTACTTCATTTAGTGCTTCAACGTAGAATCTTGTTGATTAGGTGTATGACGATTCTGCCCTGATATGTGTGCCTTGGTGCTGGATTCAAGGGGTCTACTTAGGCATAGCGTTCGAACATACAGTGACATACTCAATCCCTCGATGCGTTAAAACATGTCATGAGATAGCAAGACATGAGATGTCGGTTGTTGCTGAGTTATGGTATCACTATGATTTTGATTTTGAGTGCCAATGTCGTGCTCGTTTGATTCGACATGCGATAGACAAACGCAACGCAATGCAACGAGGTTCAATGAGTCAAAGCAGTATCGAATAGAGTTGGATAGATGCTGATTGGGAAATGGTCCCAATCATATGTCATCAAAAGTATGGCCCTAGAGTCTGCCGCATACGGGGGGCTCACTAATGAATAGATTTAGGCAGACATGCCACCAAAGGGCTAGAGGCGTCCATATACTAGATATCACTACTATGGTATCCGTTGAGAGTCGCAAGTATACATCAGATTTCTCACATAGAGAGTTCAGACGGCATTAATATAAACAATCGATCCATAGCTTTCATCGTTGGCAGTAGAGTATAGTTGTAGGGGTGCCTGGGCGCCTGACTGTGTTATGCATGAAATCTTAGACTGTGATAATTAGTGAAGGGTGATCGCAGGACATCTTAGCGTCGTGAGGGAATGGTTAAGTGTCAATTCTCTCTCGAGTAAGGCGAAGTTGCGCGTTAACAGATTGTCCCGTCCATCAATCCATATCCATAAACAAAGGTGTTTTTATGATTAGGTTATGCGTCGCCCGTTTCTTCGTATAACAGATTGAAGGTCATGATGAAACTGAATCCATACATCTTATCAAGACAAGGACAGTCTCGCAATATATGATGTGAATTCTGACAAATTCAACGTATAACGGAAAACTCGCTTCTGTCTCTAATCACTATATAACGAAGACACCTAGCCGGACAAAGTACAATGACCCGCAAGAAGAGGAATTTAGTAAGCATACGTACTACTTGCATCGAATAGCGAGATTATAAGCTTAGGCCATAATCCTCTTGAGCAGAAGCTAATCAGATGATCCATTTATCACACGTACACAATTCAACTATTTACAACAACTCCAGCGCAGATCTAGGCATGCCTTACATATATTCATCCAAGCAAATGTACTCACAAGATCATAGCTCAAGACTAATCCTCATGTGATGATCTCAAACATATCTATGATGCAAGGTCCACATATTGTTGATGAATATCTACTGCATCTTAGTCCCTACATCAACATTAACAGCTTTGCTGGAACTGAGGGTTATAGTGATTCATACTATGTGATCGTCAAGGGAGGGGTGCAGTGATTGGAAGCTAGGATAAGCATCTCAGAATATACTCATTGAAGACGTTATTACTTCAATTTTTCGTGTCTTGTTCGGGGGACCTGTGTGAGTGCAGATTAGCTGGGGTTATGATCTCTCTAGAATGAGAAACAGTCGTGGAAATGTTCTTAAACCAAAGAAAGAATAACCTAAAGAAGTACAAAGTTTAAAGAGGTTCACCCACCCTCTATATCTCTCTCCGATCATAACTGAGATCTTCTTTATTATATCTACTTCGGAGACAGAAGAAAGACGCTAAACTATATTAACAACTACTCTCTCAGCTTCATGATATGAGCGTGTCTTCTGGTAACTCACGGAGTAACAGACAAACACATCTCTATGCATTTGAACTTGACATCTAGATAGAATGATAGTATGCGGAATTCGTCGATTTCACCTGACGTTCGTATTTAAGCGTCTGAAATGAGATGGATGAATCTCTCATTCGACATCTATACACAGGGAAGCTTGATAATCCAACACCGACTGCGTACTTGAATGAGCTTACATCAGATCACTGTCAGACTTGTAGTCTTCTTTATAACCTGTTTATATCCTTACTAAGATGTATCTAAGTAGTGAGGGTGGTGGCGAGGGAAAAATTTGAATGAAATCTTCGTAGTAAAGTTGCTTATATTATGCTAGAGATGCTGATACTTCAGAGTTTAGTAATGGCTTTCTCGTTCTCTCAGAAGGAGTTTGATCGCTTTTAAGTGCGTAGGAAAGTATGTAGCGGAAAGTGTTCGGTAGATGTATAGTTATGGGTATTATTATACTTGTGTGACCTATAACCCGTTTACCTGTAATACTCAGTCTAAACATTGTGTGAAGTGCAGCATGATACGTGGTGATATATGTGATGAAATGTATATTATCTATCTTCCAGTCTGAATAGTCAATAACTTATAGAAGATATTCAGATATCCACGCACTAATGAGCTTACCGCTACTACATTATCTATGATATTGAAGTGCCACGACTGTGCTATGAATCTCTTTCGTGTTCCATGGATGGGACGGCGCTGGTTCAATCATATTCTTGCATTGGCGACATAGAAGATCATAAGATTAGTCATCTTACTTTGGACGCCCAGGAATTACTTTATATGTATATCACACGTATCTTCCATATTGGCTTGCGAAGAAATGCTGGTGTCCTGAAATTATTCATCACTATATCCAATATCTGCTCGTTTAATGCACAAATAAACTTCTACGACCTTTGTATTATTTGACATAACGAAACAGAAGTTCTTTCCTTTCGCATACGACTCTAAAGATGACCTAATGTGTCAGCTAAATCTAGAAGAAGACGCGTGGCATCATTTATCAGAAGCCGGTATCAACTGACACTGGTGATTAAGATATTGCAGTCCCAACTGGTTCCCGTATATTAGTCATCTTAGATTTAATTAATAGTGATCTAATACTCTGACCCCTTTATAACCTGCGGCATATTCATACCAGGTGGATCCTTCACTTACCAGGCAAACAAATTCTATGCAGGATTCTAAACCTAGAAGCATTATAACTATACAGGCATCGAGATCTCGCGTAAATTATTATGATCATTCACTCAAAGTTAATCATCTTGCTCTGAGATACTTCCCCTAAATCTATCGTCATCTCCTTGTATGTAATCCCCTTCGAGAGGACTTGATCATCTCATACGCATATCTTGGAAGGGCTCCTACATGTGCGAATTAAGATCGTTGCCAATCACACTCTCTCAACGTGTTCTTCAATCTACTGCGGATGACTTCGTAGCGACCCTTTCTATACTTTATTATCCTATATGGAGATAGCAGAGATCTCTATTATTGAGAGTTGCAGTGGTAAAATCTTGGCTTAATGTATAGAGAGCTTGCTAAATAAATAAATGAAGCGGTAATTGACTGTTTTTTCAGTATAATAAGTCAAGCTAAAACAGTCATACCGCCTCTTTGTGTTAGAGCCCCTATTCCAGTAGTACCGTTATCTATAATTTCTATCAAACGAAGGGTATTAGTGCATTATTGACTCCATAAACATGTTGTTCTCTGCACATGGAAAGAATACGGCCTTGTGCTTTTGACTGTTATATTCGTAGCTTCTGTTCCTTTGGTGGTAAAACAAAGTTTAGTTAGTTGATCTAATACTTCATATCACTAACCTTGTGAAAAGATTATTTAGACTTGTCGGGTATACATAGTTTGTACAAACAGAACGCTTGAAAACTACATGCAAACACATACGATCAGGGTTAATAAACTATTCCTCGTTCACCCGACACCCACAAATCTATTCACAATCAATTTATTGTCTGAGATCGCCCTGTTGCTGTGTCAGGCTGGTCAATTTGGTTTTTTCCTAGGTGCACATACAGATAACCTAAGGCGCTCTACAAATTCCCCTTTTGATTGATGACAAAACTTAATCGAAGTTTGCAACAAAGCATGTTAAGAAACAGAAAAACCTCAATTTGTACTCAAATGAAATTGAGCAACCAGCAGGACTCAATGACTCAATGAACAAGTTAGCTATCTACTGGTTCCTTAACTAAAAAACTTTAACTAACCACTAACTAAAAACTAACACTTGATCAACATTACTTATAGAACTCAATCTAAACTAGTAGATTCGTAGACTTCCAACTTCGACATCTATTTCCTTTTGGCATCTTAAATTTCTCAAGTTAAAAGTGATGTGCACAATTGTAAATATGCATCATCCATACGTGGCATCGACCACCATTCAAGTATTTATGCTGCAAAAAGCATTAGTTAAAACATATCATCACATGCAAAAGTATATAGTCCATAAAGCATTCAGTTCAACCAAAAACCCTAATCCACTAGAAGAAATGTTCGTGGATAGGGGAGGAATAGGTACAGACCAACTAATCAGTTATTTTAAGAAACAAGAAATAGGGGAAGGAAACGGAGCAAAACAACATTCATCCCTCTCCATTCATACTCTTCCTCCTCATTCATATCATGCTCAGCTTCTTCTTCCTCATCATCTAATTCAATCATCATCAAATCAACTTCTTCCTCGACTCTTCCATCCTCCTGCACTTGTTCCTCCATCTTTAAAATCCCCCATCATTGCTGCTGTTGTTTTCATCAGACTTACTGGTCCTCAGTATACAAGAACCACCAAATTGATTGCAGCTGCCCATAGTGAAACCTAAGTTCTTCGGGGGAAATAGTCAATACTTGGAGCCACTGAGCTTTGATATTTGAACTGGTGAGTAACAAAACTGTGTCATCAGCTAGCTCCTTCTCCATGCTCAATTTTGGTATTGAAAGAAGTATGAGATTCCCTGGACCACTCCAGTCAGTTTTTTACCAGAGTCTTCTCTTGGTTTTATCCTCTCTAGAACCACATTCTGACCCGCTGATTCCTCTGCCTTGCTTTCTTCTTGGGAGGCGGGCTTAACGCTCCACTGGTTCCTCGAACTGGTGAACCTTAAAGCATTCAGCATCTAATAATCAAGAATCCCTTTTGGCTTTTTTTAAGTAATAGCCTTAGTGAAACATTGTAACTGGTACAGGAATCCACCTTAGGCTAACTTTGTCTTTTTTACGCAATTGGGTGATGATAGATCCATAGGCGAGAATGATGGAGTTTGATTAACTAATGAATGCCGATAACATCGATGTTGCACTGAGTTGTTGACATCGCTCCCAAAAAGGAGGGCTGAAGATTAATAGTAGTCTTTATTTCGGCATTACCTTTGGGCTCGGTCAAGTTTCGCATAGTGAACAAATCCCAATACCATCACATTGGGAGCTTGTAAGCCATCTCCATGATTGCGTACTGTTCCCCCTTCCTTGAGCTTGGAGCAGGACTTGTTGCAGAGAGAGATTGACTCATGATCGGAGAGGAGATATATTGATGTTTCCTTCAGAATCATCATACTCGACTCAACCAGCCTAAACCACTCATTTCTTAGGGTATTCTTTACTCTCGCATCCGAAGAAAAAAGTCATAAGACAGTCACTCATCAAGGTGTGGTGAGCTGACGCGGAGTCTCTTCCACAATAGGCCCACCATCACGTTGTTCATAGCTTGAAAATCATTTCATCCATCTTATCAAAACCTCATTCATTTCACCTCACGTTTGCATCTGTGTATCCAACCAATGTGAGGTACTCTGGACCCACGAAGAGAATATACAAGCCAAGTTACTATACTCTACATACTTGCGTCTACTGTGTGATAAGCAAGAGAACCGATAGGCTATGATTAGCAATTATCAATATGCGATGCGATTTTTTCGAGCTTTTTCTACACTAAAAAATCTACCACTCTTAAACAGTTAGAACGAATACTATGTTCGAAAGGAGCATGGAATACTTCAAATAGTCCAAGGTAATCATCCATTACCTTCAGCAGCACAATCATACCTGATCGTCGAATTTCGGTATAATCCTGATATTATTTAGAAGACAGCAAGCACAGACATACATTTCACAAATGGCAAGTGCCCTCAACAGTGCTGACAGCGCAGGATTCAACGCTTTTTTCAATACCCTCGCATCACTAAGTCAACTATTGAGCCAGGTGAGTTGCAGAGACCCTACTAGTCATTCTTACCTTTTCGTTGTACCGTAGAGTAAACGGCGATACGGATAGTCTGGAGATCAGCTTGCCTCTCCTCTTGACTTAGATTTCGCGTAATGTCTTTACTTCTCTCTTTACGACATACTCAAGATGTCACAGATATGGATGTTTACATCTATAGCCCTTCTCCTTTATCGCTCCCATTTCGGATTGTACGCATGAGACAGACTATCTCCACTTGAGATGGTTCACGATAAAGCAGATAAAATAGCAACCTCGTTAGGCGGATACACTGTGCGATCCATATTCAAACTGTAAACAATTTTACTACCATGCATCATATCACCCAATACCGCAATATCAATTTACGTTCGATCGAACTCACTAATAATATTCATTATCATCACTCTGGATCTCTTCACTGATTATAACTGGCATCCCGCCGCCATAAGAATATTTGACTGAGAGATATCCCGGTCTTGCTTTGGGGTATTTGTACAAAACACCAGCTTTTCTTATATTTGGAATAACTACACTCTTATGAATTTGGGATAGAGTTCCTATTTTTCTAGAAAACTGAAGAACCGAGTTGATTGTACACCGTGTTATATTCTAGGTCTTTGAGTAGTTGTAGTGGGCCCATACGATAATTTCACACATGTCGTTGCGATATCTGGGCCTGGACCTTTGTGTCTGTCTTATTCAGGGAGATGAACCATTAGTATCTTTCTCGAATGCCTTAATACCATCAGTTCTATTAGAATAATGGATTTTTCTCAGTACCCCGGAGTTTTGCTAATTCCTCAAGTACCCCCGTGTTTTTAGAAATGCCTCGGTATACACCTTCACGTTAGAGAAGATGAGGGTAGATTACTCACGTCTTTAATCTTTAGCTCCACTACGGATGGGTTGGTTAATAACTAAGTATCACTATCCAAGGTGTTTAAGCTTTTCATAGTGATTCCCTTTTTAGTAGCATTTGTGATTATCGCCAGCTTCATCTCGTTGTACAATCTCTTACCCTCAAACACCTAACCCGATTCTACACTCTGTGCATTCCAGCCATCTTTAGGTTGTGTGTTAGATTTTAACTTTCCCATCTATCTATATTACGTTTGATTGCCTCAAAGTTGAACATAAGACTGATAATGTTACTGTGGTAGCACAGTTGGCAGGATTTAGGACATGGTGTTATCTTCGTTTGTCTTCACTTTTCTATGAATGGATTCTCTGGTAATTAATCATCTCTATGTATAGACAAATACTTACTTTGATTTTTTTGTAAAATTTGTTGTTTTTCAGAAAACAGAGCACTCTAATTTAAGAGAGGATAATGAATAGTAGTGTTTCGCACCCTGCCAGTATGTTTAGCTGCGTCTGTGTCGATACCGATTTTTTGACAGCTGACCCAAACGGGCGCGAGCGCATCTGCTCAACGCCGCGGTAGGTATGTGATATCCCCTGCCAGCGATCACCACCACTTGCTGATCATCAACTCCATCGGCCACATACAGCTAGAGCCGGTAAAAATACCGTCTCAGCAATTGCTTACGGTTTTGAGTGCATTAAATAAAGCCCTAAATTTAGCAACTGGTGATTCCTTCAGCATTGCTATTCATATAGGATTCTGAAAGTTAGTCTCAAACATACCTAACATTCTTACTATTAAATATACATTCTCATATACTACAATCATACACGCCAAAATTTTGAATTATATGGCTATTATTGATGACATATAGAATACTCCCAAATTGATTCACTTACAACGCCAAAACCTAAACTGCCCCAATTCGAAAGATCGGTAAATCATACTGTACTTCCGAAAAGATGTGAAAAACCTCCGCTAAGTCTCAGATTTTTTGCGAGACGACTCTCTCAGGTGTCTCCTAATCGAATGTATGGATCGAGAGTGGCTTTCGCTTTGCTCCCTTGCTGGCGGTGGGTCTACGCGTGTACAGAACCTATGTTCCTAGTGTAGTGTTCTTTCGAATTAAGATCATCAGATCTGCTGTTAGACTTGGCTGTTCTTATTGTTGCAAATCAATCGCTCGTTTCATACCTTCCTTATTGTATTTGAATCAACACATTTACGACTATCTCTGTCATGGATATATTTCTTCTTGGAGTATTTTGATTTACACAACAACATGTTACTAAGTTAAATAACTTTTTTCATTAGCCGGATCTCAGTAAAATTGTTGGGAAATTTTGAAAGAAGGGTCTATTGAAGCACCAGATATTGCTTCAGCTATATATCTCAGGTAGAAGGATGGTCACAGAATTTGGATCTGGCTGAGAGAAAATAACTATGCAGACTCTAAATAGGAACTGCTATAATCGATACGAAAAGAGAACTGCAATCGCAGAGAGAGACAAGAGGTTTTGTGAAGATGTCATGAAGGTGTCAGATGATTATCTGTACAAAGCGTTTATTATTCAGTCCTCAGTTATAATAGAAGACACTCTCACCACTGAGTATGACTCTTTATGTTCTTCCACATTCCTTCTCAGTAAAGGCATATGGGCTCTATTCTCTGAATCTTGAATCTTCGGTGTTGTGGGAGTGCTGAACTGGATTTATTAGAATGAGAACTGCATTTTCTAAAACTATAGCGTGTGGTGGTTACCTGTCGAACAAATAGATGTGAGAGAACACTATCTAGTGTGAAGTTCCTGAGAAAAATCCCTTCTAAACTAAACAAAGTTCCTACAAGATCTCACGTCTCATTTCCTTCATTAACACTCACTATTCGTTACTTTCCTCACATTATGGCTCTCTCTTGCTACGCTTCTTTTTATCCGCATGTAATTCCGTTCTTCTTCTCCTCTTGCCTCTCCAACAACACTAATTATTATTTCCTCAATCCATGTTTATTCCGAAACTCTTCCGCGTGTGTATTTCTAATCTCTGCTCCAATCTGTTTCTCCTTAGTCTTTGTTTCTCGTAAGTGTAATAAACCAAATGTACTAATTTTTTATCGCCAAGAGCTAAGAAAATTGGTGTGTCTCCGCTTCTCAGATACAATCTTTTGGATTGTTCTTTACAGAAGGAAATTTCAACTCTGTGTATACTGTTCAATATCATGTGCATTCATATTTTGATTTTTTTTTCTTTTTGGGTTTTTTCATATTATTCTCTAATATTTGGACTACTACTTTCTTAGGTTTTCATGTTTTATTTGGGTTACGAACTATAGTTCTGCTACATTTATTGTGTGTTCTTTCGACTACAGTTATGTAATACCTTTTCAATTATATGTTTGATATCTCTCATTGCGTTAATTTGCTTCTATTTGTTTTAGATTTTTTGATTTGGCTCTTTTTGGTTTAGGTTGGCTGAGGCATGCACACAAAAGCCAAAATTAGGGAAATTATATGTAATTTCTAGGATTCTACTTTGTTCTGTATCATCTTATATATACTTAGGACTTAACTCGAATTTTCGTTTTGGGTTTTTATAGTTCTATTATGATCCTAGATTATTTGTTATCATTCAGATGTTATTTATGAGCGTATTCATCAGATATCTGTTAGTTCTTTTGACTATATGAGTTGATTACGTTTATTTGCATCATGTTCTTTTATTATTATTGTTTTATGGATCTTCTGGTAAAATTCATGTAATGCATCGAATTTGATTTGATTTATTTTCGCGTCTTTTTTTTGCCTTCTTTAACTTATTTTTTAGATTTTCTCCAGTAATTGTAAAACTACGTATCTATGTTATTTTTCGTTATTATTTAGTAATCTTGATCTGTAGATCTATTTGAATAAAAAACAACATTCATTCCGTTTTGTGTTCTAATTGTGCTATCCAATTGGTTATAGTATATCTGTCATTTTTCGGAAATTTCTTAATTACTTCTGTTCTCTCTGTTTTTATGTCTCCAGCTTCAAATTCACTCTTTTTTGTGTATTAAAGAATAACGTTTATTCTATAGCATTATTACAATTATATTCATTTACTCTCTTCTTAGTATTTCTCTGCTTGCATTTATTTGGATTTTTTAGTATGCAATCAAGCATAGTATTATTTTCCGAATCAACTTACATTATATAAATTATTTTATGGACTTATCGTATTCTCAAGATGGGTTCTCGATTTTCTGATTTGTTGTTTCTTGATTTAAAATAAGAACAATAGTTCTTTGTGCTATCTTGTCCCTCTTTTGTTTACTAAGTTTAAAGGAATATTTCTCATATGTAATTAGTGGAGCAAAGAAGCGTGTTTCATACCAGCCCTTGCATCTGTGGCTATCAATACGAGTACAGGGTCTTTTGTTCCAACTTGTAAATGTTGGGGCTGCGGTGCGAGCGTGCGGATGGCAGTGAAAAAGGGGAATTCTGTGGGGACGCAACAATGGTCCCTTCAACATGAATATGAGGTGTGCACTACTTCAGATGTTTCTTTCTTTTTTATTTTTTACTTTTTTTACTAGTCATTTTGCGGAATGTAAAGGTCCGATCTCGAATTTATAAGAAATATTTAGTGATGTTCCGACTTTTTTGTTGAATTTATTAATTTTTTAATAGACTAAAATAATTGATTTTGACGACACATCGATAAGAAGTAATCAATTACATCTGGAGGACTTGGTCGGGGGAACGATTATTGGTGAATGATCTAAACGGACCGATATTCAACATGCGGTCGGCATATTGCAAAAGTAGTCCATTCTTGAATTAATGTTCCATGTAAATTACATTGTATAAAAATTTATTTAAAAGTATTTTTTTGGTATATGGTTATATTGACGAATAAATGTAGTTGTTTGTGAGTGGCCAAGGGAGGTTCCCCACCTCACACTGTTTTTTTTAATTTTAAATAAAAATATAAAGAGACTGGTATTTGTCGTGATCGTTCTCTTTGTATCCCTAAAATATTATTTGTAACAATAAGAGATCGGCTTAGATCACACCGTTCTTACATTAATTAAATGGACCGTTTTTTTATTTGCATCGTCCTTATAGGTGCGCTCAAGAGACCGCAAAATTAATGGTAACTTACCTAAAGGCCCTCTCACCTTGAGACCGGTTGTTTGTGCGGATCTCTTTACATTTTCAACCGGTCTTCTTAGGCTTTTTGTAGTATGTATATTACAAGAACCTCTATAATAGATCATTTCCTTGCAAATTAGTGGAGATGCTGGTAAGGAGAGAAGCATCTAAGCGTCGTGGAGGAAAGCTCATCTAGGATTTTGAGCACATCAGGTCTGCCCAACTTCATGATCGTATCAAGAGGATGGATTACTATTGGTCGCTATGTAAAGAATTGCAAGATATGCAAAAAGATGTGAAGCGTGCAAGTTGATGCGGAATTTCATTCATTAACTACTAGAGCCTCTTTATGCTATGTCAAGCATCATGGCTTTGAGGCATGTTTCTTATGTCGTGGACATGACGCCAAGTCTTCACGGTGTCATTTCCCACTACAAGGATTTTATGTTAAAGGCGGACCGAAATTTCACCGACGAAAAATCGGTCGATAAATACCGACCACACCGACCGCAGTTGGTCGGTGATTACCACGAATATGTCGGTCGGTATTACCGACCGATTGAACAGTCTGGCGTGTACGACCGACAAATCGTCGGTAAATCCTTTGATTTATAATCCTAACTCCCACAATTTAAATAAAAAAAAAACCAAATTTCCCTATGATTCACCGACGACTTTGTCGGCGAGTACACCGACCGATTTTAAAAGTCGGTCGGTGAATCATTGGAATTGTGCCGTGATCAAGTGGTTTAATTTTCAAAAAAGAAATTATAGGGTTTACCGACCGAAATTTCGGCGGTCACCGACCGATTTTAAATTCGGTCGTAGTAATTGCTTTTTTCCCGCTTCCCCCATCATACATTTCCTTCCATCAAGGCACGTTTTATTATTAAACGGTCACCTCGCCAGACACTCCCTCTCACTCAAACTCAATTTCACTCAAACCCCCAAACACTCCTCTCTCTCCTTCTCTCTCTCTCTCTCGGCCCGACTCACTCTTCACTCCTTCTCGTTGCTTGCTCTCCTCGCCTCTTCTCTGCTGCTGCTGACTCTCTTTCCTCTCCTCTCTCTGCTGCTTTACACTCTTCGTTGGACTCGTTCTCAATTCCCCTCTCACTTACGATTCGACTCTCAACTCACAAATCATCAAATTTTTTTTTTTTATTTTTTTCTTTCCCCTTGTTTATTTTTTTTTTCTCGATATCCGTCTCACTTCCCCAACAATAGGATCAAGAGTAGATTTCTTT
>SNQN01006226.1:0-14572 GCA_008642245.1 Bassia scoparia | reverse complement strand
GACGCCGAAAACATTTGGTGCCAAACTAGTGGCCCCAAAATAGGTCCAGTAACCAAAGTGTGGGTCGGGACATGGTACGGATTGAATCAGTAACCCAATCCGCCCGCATGTAGCGGCCTCTACTCGGTCTCATTGTAGTTCCATGAGTCATAACAATTGAATTCAAGAAAACTTATCGATTTGACTTTGAAAGCGCACTAGTTACTAGGTGGGTTGCTATTATGTACAACCAAGACTTCTACAATGGACAAGGCGATCATTTGATTGTTAGTCAATATTAATAAGTGCTTAGAAAACCGGTCGTCCATGATATCTGACTTTAATGTGATACGCAATTGAATTCCGTCTTGTTTAAGCCATATATACAAGTGTGATAGAATATTATATACAATATGGATACATCCACCATGAGAAAAACATAAATATGAAAACCATATATAATATATGTACGCCATCCTCACCTTGTCACTGCAATCAAATTATGTTAGTTTAAATCGAATAAAACGATTAAATCGAATAAACGATTCGTTGAAGATGGCTATACAAAACACAAGAGAATGTTAGTAATGACTAGCAACAATAAACATAGCAATGAAAATAATGTACAATGAAATTAACGAAAGTGAAACATTAACCCTACTTATTTACATGAATCAAATAAAAAGTGAGTTTCTACATTGTGTTGATTTAATTGAACTCGCAATAAGAATTAGTCAAATTAAAAATGACAAAAGAATTAAGTAGAGTCAAAAGATGTTTTAGGTGAGTAATCTCAGATTTATACCCTGATTTCGCTTGTTGAATCGAACAGAATCGATGCTTAGAACTCAAAACGAAAGTGTTTAGAGTGTTAAGAGAGTGAGAGAGAGAATACGCAAATTAGGGACGGAGAGAGACAGAATAGACGGTCTATGAAAATCGTGTGTGTTTTCGGAATGAGCAAGGCACTATTTATAGGCTGAGGGGAAAAAGGAGGAGAAAACCCTACGTATATACGCAGGAGAGCTGCGTATATACGCAGGAGAGCTGCGTATATACGCAGGCCTGCGTATATACGCAGGAAACCAGCGTATATACGCAGGAGCCTGCGTATATACGCAGGTCTGCGTATATATTCTCGCGTATTTTTTTTGATTTCCTCCGATTTGATTTTCCATAATACGTGATTCGCTTTGATTCGACGCACCTAGACACCTTGCTCTCCAAGCAAGGAGTTCTAGAGTGTTCTAGAAGGTTCCACGTATTTCCGGAGTATTTTCTGTGTATTTTGTATTTTTTTTGTATTTCTGCATATAAAAGCTTATAAAAATCATAGAAAAATAAAGAAAAAATCAGAAAAAAATCTAAAAAATACTGGTGAGCTCAGAAAAATGGAAGAATGTGATGAAAAATCACCAATATAAATATTTAAAAAAAATCCTAAAAATAGAAAATAATTAAATAAATAAAAGAAAATGGTTTTGCCCCTTTATTTGTCCTTTGCTCAATAGTTCCGAGTATGACTCACGTATTTCCAACTTTTGTGAGTTCAAAACATCTTTTCTGAGTCAAAACAATCGCGAGACGCGGTATGTTTCATCACGGATTACTCATTTGGGGAGACACATTTAGGTGTCTACAGTAGGGTGCATAATTTTGGAGTAATAGTGGCTGAACTTGATGACAAGAAAAGACTTGGGTTTCTGATATTGGTTTGTGGTGCTTACTACATCTCTATGACCACTCATTGCCCCGTAAATCTATGTTATTGGCTTTGCTGTCATTTATGTGTGGAGAGAAGTCTGTTAACTCTTGATGGCAGGGAGTTTCCTTTGTCTAGGAATCAAATGCACTGTGTATTTGGTCTTCCCTTGAGCCGAAGGATTGTTTGAATGGTGAATAGGAAAGTGTTGATAATTTGATCGATAGATACATCACCACTAGCCGGGTAAACCAAAAGGATTAGCAAAACTAAGCTTGAGAATGCGGTTCTCTCTGACACGATTTTTTTTATAGAAAAGGTAAGAAGAAATTTTATAGCTCAAAAAGGTATATACAACCTAAAGCCAAGAAAAATGGCCAAGCCTAGGAAACAAAAGCATCATCATTCCATTCCCAASAACCTTCTAGGAAGGGTACAAGGAAGGAACCAATCATATGCATCATCCTAAGCAAACTAATTACATCAAAGTTTTCAAACACCATCTCCTATCAGCTGCACTAGTTCCTTTAGGTATAATAGCCAAAAATCTATACAACACAAGTTTCTGAAGATCCCTAACAATTAATGCAGGTGTATCAACCATTGCATCCCATACTGCCTTATTCCTTTGCCTCCATATTTGATAAATCAAAGCCACAACATAGAGCACCTTCTTCCTAAACTTCCCTTGAACTGGATTCAAAAGCCACTTATGACATTCATCCTCGGTTGTGAAAGTGTAATCCAAATGCAGAGCTTGAGCAAAGTGATGACATAACTACTGCACATACGGACAGGAGAAGAAGAGATGAGAACTGGACTCATCCTGCTGCTGACAACGGGGACAGAGAATGTCATTGGTGATTCCCATTTTGACTAATCTGTCTCGAGTCTTTAGTCTATTCCACAGAACCGTCCAAGMAACGAAGCTATGCTTTGGGATGTTAGTACGATTCCAGACCCAAATTGCCCAGTCCACACTATCCTCTTGACTCCTTAGTTCCTTAGAAGTAGTTGAAATAGAATACTTCTTGGATAACCATTGTGGATCATTGATTTTAGATTGTAGTTGATTCTTGACCTTGCAAATTTGCTTCTAATACCATGGAGAATTAGAAGGGGGGGGGGGGGTTATAAGACTGCCAGTCCTTATTCCTCATATAAACATGATCAATCCACTTGACCCAAAGATTGTCTTCTTTCTTAGCTATGTTCCATACATACTTCCCAAGCACAACTATATTCCAAGTATGGCTATCTTCGACAGCTAAACCACCATTCTTCTTCCTTMTACAAACGAAATCCCAAGCAATGGGAGTGCTATGATTGGTATTTACCATTCCAGTCCACAAATAGCTCCTACAAACAACAGTTACACCATCCAAGATTATTTTTGGAATAATAACGATGGAACTCCAATAAGAATGAAGATTCATCAAAACAGAATTAACAAGTTGGGTTCTCCCAGCATAAGACAAGGTCCTAGTACCCCAACACCTAATTCTCTGCACCACCTTCTCAATGAGGAACTCACAATCAGTTTTAGAAAGCTTCCTGAAATTAATACTAACTCCCAAATAAGTGAAAGGGAGAGAACCTTCAACAAAACCAGAAGAAGAGAAAATTCGATTCTTGACTAGACCATCCATATTATAAGAATAGATGGCTGACTTCCCTGAATTCGAAACCAAACCAGAAGTATCAGCAAAAGTGGCTAGACCCCTCAAAACCAGCTGGACAGATTGAACATCTCCCCTACTAAAAATTAGGTGATCATCCGCAAAAACTAAGTCATTTAACTTCAGTTGGCCACATCTATGATGAAACTGAAATGAGGGCTTCTCCCCAATGTGCTTGAGCAACCTTGAAAGATATTCCATAGCTAGCACAAACAGCAGAGGAGACAAGGGGTCCTTGCCTTAACCCCTTTTTCCCTTTAAAGAAACCATGAGTTGAGCCATTCACTTTTAGAGAATAGGTAGGTGTAGTGACACAAGCTTTGATCCACTTGATAAACATAGCTGGAAACTACATGCCCTGAAGCATTTCAAACAAAAAATCCCAACTTACAGAATCATATGCCTTCCTGATATCCACCTTCAGGAGGCAACTCGGAGGTGATTTCTTCCTACCATAGAGACTCACAATGTCTTTAACTATGCTGACATTATGAATAATTTGTCTACCACTAACAAAGCCAGCTTGGTTARGAGAAATCAAATCACCCAACTTACAGATGATTTTTGCAATGCACTTATAGATTGTGTTACAACATGCAATTGGTCTAAAGTCCAAAACTGAAGTAGGATTATTAACTTTAGGAACTAAAACGAGATTAGTATAGTTTATAGCTCTTAGCAAAGTACTTGACTGGAAAAAATCTTTAATTGCAGCAATAACATCCACACCCACTAGATGCTAGGTTTTCTTGAAAAAGGAGCAGTTGTAGCCATCAAGACCAGCAGCTTTAATCCCAAGAATGCTAGACATACTCCTCCATATCTCCTCATCAGACACGGGTTGAAGAAGGCTAGTAAAGTGATGTTGTTGAACAAGAGGCCCCAATTGAACTACCTCCTCATTGAGAGAAGTTTTGACACCAGAATCTTCACCTAAAAGATGCTTAGAGTAATCTTCAAAAGCATGCAMGACAGAATGAGGGTCATTATGCCAAATGCCATGTCTATCCTTAATTGCCAAAACCTTGCTCTGATATTGTCTCACTTTGATGCTTCTATGAAAGAAAGCTGAGTTCTCATCACCCATTTTGAGCCATGTAATCTTACATTTCTGAAGAAGAAAGCTTTGATAAGCTTTATCCATTGTCACAAASAAAGCCTTGGCTTCCTGCTCTTTTTCATGAAGAATAGGATTATGAAAGTCTACATGCAAATCCTCTTGGATTATTGCCAAACTCAATTTAGCCTAAAAAAACCTTGCTTTAATTCTAGAAAAAGCATGCTTATCCAACTGTTTTAAAGCCACTTTAACATTCTTTAACTTTTGAAACATTGTGAACATAGGGTAGCCTTGAATAGGAACTTACCAAGCCTTGGTAACCAAATCAGTATAGGAGGGGTGTTTCAACCACATGTCAAAAATCTTAATGATTTTTTGGACACAACAATAGACCCATTAAATTTGATGTGTGCTGGACTATGATCAAAAGTCCCTTCAGGCATGTAATGTACCATTGAGGAAGAAAAACAATGAACCCAATCCTCATTCACTAAGGATCTGTCCAATTTAGAGAACACTCTATGATGACCATGCTGCTTATTGTTCCATGTGAAATCACAACCCATTTTAGGCATATCTACTAAATTACAAGACTCCACCCACTCTCTAAAATCCTCAACCTCACTTGCCACCACTGGTCTCCCAATTCTATCCCAAAAAGAAAGAGGACAGTTGAAATCTCTAAAAATCAACCATGGCCCAATCATGGAACTTTCAATGAAAGACAAATCTTTCCATAGGTGCTTCCTCTCAATAGCAGAATTTCTGGCATAAACAATGGTAAAATGAAAAGTGGCTCTCAAAGGACAATGAAAAACCCTTGCATGAATACACTGATCAGTAGAAAAAAGGATAGTGACCTGAAAGGTTTTGGGTAGCCAGGCTAAAAAAATCCCACCCCTTTTACAAAGAGTAAAGTTTGTAGAGATCCCCCACCCCTGAAACATCCTGGTATAAATGTCAGGAAAATTCTCCTTTTTGATCTTAGTCTCAACTAACCCAACTAGACCCATTTRATGATGGAGCACCAACTGAAGTACTTCCAGCTGCTTTTGGGGCTTATTCAATACCCTAACATTCCATACAAGGGAACTATCCATTCCCCTCCAGTCGTTGAGTCACAACCTCAAGGGTCACTGTATTAGACACCACTACTTGTCCAATCCTAAGCTCATTCCCAAGCAAGGCATCATATATGTTATGCAAGGGCACAGGCACAACCATCTCCTTGCCAACAACTTTCATTACCCTTTTAGGAGTAGAAGAAGGAACAACTGGATCACTAATAGAAGGTATTTCAGAAACCAAAGTCACCCCAAGCTTATCAGGTACCTCCTGGTTGCTATCAAACTCATTTGACACCTTAGTGACAGCACCTTAGATTTAGGCACCCATTACCTCTTCTGCCCTTTCCTTTAATCATCACCAATATGACCCAATAACCCACATTTAGTAGGAAAAGGATTCGAGTATATCAAACAGAGGCGGACGCARCCGGGGGGACAAGGGGACCCGGGGGGACAAGGGGACACTTGTCCCCCCCACTTTCAAAAAAAAATAAATAAATCTGTTTTTTTAGAAAAATTGTTTTGGAAATATACAATAAGTAAAAATGAGAGTAATAAAGAATCATAAATTCAAGTTAGCTCAAGTGGTTAGACATCTTGTTTTCATTATCAAAGATAATGGGTTCAAACCTTATATTCAACAATATATTTCTTATTTTAATTCCTCTTTGTTTTGCACTCTTTGCTTTATATGTTTACTTGTGACCCCTTTTATATTTCATTACTACACATTTATATTTCTTTAAATATTACATCTTGCCTCATTTTAATATTTATCCCTTTCTCAATAAGCTTAAATAATTTATTGTTTTAAAAGAAGTAATATTAAAATAGTCTTTTAACATAAATCAAAATTGGCTATAAAAACTCAAATATTGTTACACACWTCATGTGCATACATAACTAATTTAGCTGAATTTTTTTAAACTATTATTCTCTAATTTTCTATTAAAAAAATCAAAATTTCTGGCACGCTACGCGTGCATATAAGACTACTTTTGTTATAATTTTAAAATTGGCTATAAAAAATCAAAATTTTTTGCACGTTTCGCATGCATATAAGACTAGTTTTGCTAAAGTTTTTACAAATGAGGTTCAATTAATTGAATATAATAAGGAACTGCCAAATTAATCACATTAATTTATTTTGCATTTTTTAAAATGTTTTTTTATCCGTATATGAATGTTCATAATTTGTCCCCCAAGTTTTGAAATCCTGCATCCGCCACTGACATCAAAACTAATTTTTCCAATAAAAAATTACAACAATATTAGATAAAAAATAGAAAAAACCGAAACTTATGTCATTCAAATCATTAAAACTTATGTATATATTTTTGTTCTAGAAAATCAAGAATATGTTCATGTTCTTCAAAATCTTCCAACCTTTATCTTCAACCCCAACATGTATCTGCAACAAATAAAAAAAATAGAAAATGTAAATTTATCTCAATCGTATTTAACCAAGAAAAAAACAAAGTAAAACATGAAATCAATAAACACACAAAATAATGACTGAAACAAAATTCCAGAATTCAAGATCGTGAAAATATAAAAAATTGAAAAAAAGATATTTCAGATTCCAGAATGACTAAAACCGATTCGAAAAAAATCGAAAAAACAAATTCCAAAATTACTAAAACAGATTCGAAAATATAAAAGAATCGAAAAAAATCGTGAAAAAAATGGGTGGACAAACAAACCCAGAAAATTCAAGATCTATGTAATTAAATATTAGGAAACCCAAAATGAACATCAAAAATCGAAAAAAACAAAACAACCAGATCTACTAGTGTGGTACGACGAGTATCGGCGAACAAGGCGTTGAGAACGGCGAACCAAGGCGGCGACGATAACGACGAACAAGGCGGCGACGATAAAGACGAACCAAGGCAGCGACAAAAGCGAACAAGGCGGCGAGAACGACGGAGCAAAGAKAGGAGAGAGGGGAGGCAGATCGACGGTGGGAGAGGAGGCAGAGATCGACGATGGGGATGATTAATTTTAGAAGATTAAGAAGAAGAAGAGAACTGAAAGAGGAGAAAGYAGTGAAAGAGGAGAGAGAAGGGAATGASAGGAGAAACCGTGAAAGAGGAGAGAGACAGTTTGTGTTGTAATAGTGAAGGTAGACATCTCCGACAACGACATGTCGCGGGAGATATATATTGGTCTAACACTGAGTCAGCAAGATAGAAATGAACTGGTTGCAACACTAAGGGAATTTCGGGATGTTTTTGCTTGATCCTACGAAGATATGCCAGGGATTGATCCAAACATCGCATAGTACAGAATTTTGCTCATAGAGRGGGCTAAGCTAGTCAAACAAAAGCTCTGTGAGATGAAACCGGATGTTGCACKTAACATTCGGCAAGAAGTCATCAAGCATTGCAACATGATGCCGACTTCATTAGGGCCATCAATTACCCTCAATGGATAGCAAACGTGGTTCTAGTACCTAAGAAAGACGGGTGAGTTCAAATGTGAGTCGATTTTTGTCACTTAAACAAAGCAAGTCCGAAAGATGACTTTTCACTACAACACATAGACGTTCTTGTAGACTACACAACAGATCACGCCTTACTCTAATTCATGGATAGGTATGCGGGGTATAATTAAGTCAAATGGCCGAGGAAGACATGGAAAAGACAACCTTCACCATTCCATGTGGCTATATTGCTACATAGTGATATCTTTTGGTCTCAAAAATGCAGGCGCCACATATCAACGAGCTGCCACTACTCTGCTTCATGACATGATACATAAAGAAGTAGAGGTCTATGTYGACGATATGATCGTCAAATCAAAAGACCGCGAAGGACATATCTTGCACAAGGAAGTTCTTCAAAGGCTYCGACAATTCAACATGCGCCTAAACCCACACAAATATGAATTCGGAGTCACCTCAGGCAAGCTCTTAGGCTATGTCATAAGCTCTCGAGGCATCAAGATCGATCCGACCAAGATCAAAGCCATCATATTACTTAGGCAACTACCAAATGAAAAGGAGATCCGATGGTTCTTGGGTTAACTTCAATACATCATTCGATTCATATCCAAACTCACAATAGTTTGTGAACCCATCTTCAAGAAATTAAAGAAAGGCGCACCCAAAAAAAGGGATGAGAATTGTTTACGAGCTTTCGATAAGATCAAGGAGTATCTCACAAATCCTCTTGTGTTAGCTCCTGCTTGCCTTGGGCATCCATTATGGATTTACGTTACAGCAATGAACACCGCGACCGAGGCCATGCTCGCACAAGAAATAGATGGTACATAGAATGCTATCTACTACCTAAGCAAGAAGTTCCTTCCATACGAGGAATGATATTCTACCATGGCTTTGATGTGGGCATCAAGAAAGCTCCCACATTGCTTGCTCAAACAAAGCGTACACATTATATGCAAAGGGGATCCCTTAAAATACCTCTTTGAAAAGCCAGCAGTTAATGGGCGGATGTCAAGATTGATGGCTATGCTCTCCGAATTTAACTTTAAGATCGTTCCTCAAAAAGCCATCAAAGGTAGCGTCATCTCTGAATTACCAGCAGACTCTCTAGGCGAAGTCCTTTTGGAGGACTTTGCCTTCCCARACAAAGAGCTAATGATGACCGAAGAAGACAATTGGTCATTATACTTCGATGGTTCATCTAATAAAAAAGGATGTGGGGTTAGAGTACTCCTAGTCTCACCACTACAGGAGCACACCTCGATTTGCATAAAGCTCGACTTGATGTYACTAATAATGCAGTAGAGTATGAAGCATGTATTCTTGGGTTACAGGCCGTCGTTGCACATTACGTTAAGAGACTAAGGGTATATGGTGATTCCTCACTCATCATAAACCAAGTTTCAGGACGATGGAAGGTACGAATCGAAAGCCTTGCTCCGTATMAATCCTACCTTGAAAGCATTGCATCACAAATAGACGAAGTCGAATAAACATATCTACGGCGCAAAGAGAATCAATTCGCAAATGCACTWGTAAATCTTGCATCCATGGTAAAAATCCYTAGGTTAGTGGCGCAAATGCCTTTAGTCATTACGCGAAGGCAAGAACCGGCGTATGTCTGCACTTTAGACAAAACGGATGAGGTGCCCAACCTCGATCCAGAAGAGCCATGGTATAGCAACATCAAGAGTTACCTAGAAACTGGTCAGTATCCCTCYGGTGCAACGAAAAAGCAGCAAAGAGCTCTAAGGCGTCTTGCGTCACAATATCTACTGTATGGCGGAGAACTCTATAAGTGCCACTACAACGGTCTTCACCTCCTTTGCATCACTCAACAAGCAGGCAACACGATCACCGAGCATATCCATGACGCGGTTTATGGCACTCACATGAATAGCAGGCTCATGGCCTCGAAGATCATTAAGTGTGGGTATAACGAGACATGGAAAGGGATTGCCTGCGACAAGTKCATAAGTGCGATACCTGCCAAAAATACTCTAATGCACAACATGCTCCTCCATCTCTCCTATCCACGTTTGTCTTCCCAGCCCTTCTCAACATGGGGAATAGACATAATAGGAAATATTGCCCGGGCAAGGAGGTCACGAATTCATACTAGTGGCCATAGACCACTTCACAAAGTGGGTATAAGAAGCATCATATGCAAAGCTTCAGGCTAAGCACGTAGCAAAGTTCATTGCACAAAACTTCATCTATTGCTATGGAGTCCCTCTTGAAATCATTAGTGACAATGGCACCCACTTTCAAGCAAAGTGCTTGGATCTGATTGCCAAATATAAGATCTAGCATCATAAGTCCTCGCCTTATTGGTTACAAGCCAATGGAGCAGTCGAAGCATACAATAAAAATCTCAGAACAATTATCTCTAAGATGACAGAGAGTTTCAAAGATTGGCCAGAAAAGCTGCACTTTTCCTTATGGGGTAACAGGACCTCTATCCGCACTTCAACTCGAGCTAATCCCTTCTCACTAGTGTATGGTTGCGAAGCCGTTCAACTAGTAGAACTAGAGATCTCGTCTCTACGTATTGTCCGAGAAAGCAAGCTCCYAGAAGCAAAATGGGTTAGGGCAAGATTCGACGAGTTAGCCTTGCTCAACAAAAAACGATTAGCATCCTTACATCATGTGCAAGAATGCCAAAAGAGGGTCGAACGGTACTTTAATCGATGAGTCAATTCACGAGGCATCAAAGAAGGTCTTTTGGTTCTGACGACAATACGCAAAATAGTCCTTGATCCTCTAGGAAAGTTTCGTCCTAATTGGGAAAGTCCTTACATTATCAAGAAGATCTTGCAAAAAGGGGAAGTTSACTTAATAGACACGAAAGGTGATGATTTCAACAACCTCACAAACTTAGACCAACTCAAGAAGTACKACATCTAAGGCATACATGCGCACCGCATTTCAGCAAAACAATAGCAACATGCATCAGTACTACGGATGGTTTAATTCCTAATGGGATACGTAGGTAACCTCTCACTAGGGTTCAACCACAATAATATGTGCACTACTTGATTTGGGATTTGACAGTGAACACAAGTCAGGAGGCAATCGGATGATGTTTTCTTTAACATACTAAAAAATAAACAATGTATAAAGGAAATGCAAGTTTGTAATTTATTACGACTTGTAATTAATTGAGCAATTACAATATAAAAGAAAATTTCAAGTTCAAAGTTCACTTATTACATGCAAAAAGCGGCTTGCAGGCCAATTACTGTATTAACTCAAAATAAATAAATAAACTAAACAAGAGTTGTGGAAAATAGCAATCACTCCTTTCTCTCCTCTTCTTAATCCTGAGTYTGTTAAGGAGCCTAGTGTCCCACTTTCCCTTGTCAATCAAGTCTCTTTGGAGACTAACTTATCTGTACTCTCTTTAGAGTTTAGTAGCATGCTCCTTTGTGCTTACTCCCGTTTTCCTTCTTATGATTGCTTTAATTCACAACTCACAAACAAACAAAACAATAATGAGTTAATAAAGGAAAAGGARGAGCACGAAAAGAAAACTTCCATCATCGAGCAAACAGAAAAGGTAAGCATCTCCGACAACAACACGTCGCAAGAGATACAGATTGATATGACACTGAATCCGCAAGAAARGGATGAACTAGTTACAACACTTAGGGAATTCTGGGATATTTTTGCTTGGTCCTACGAAGACATGTCATGGATTGATCCAAACATCTCACAGCACAGAATTCCGTTCATAGAGGGGGATAAACCAGTCAAATAAAAGCTCTGTTGCATGAAACTGGATGTTGTCCTTCAAATCCGGCAAGAAGTCATCAAACAGCATGATGCTGGCTTTATTAGGGTCATCAATTACCTTCAATGGATAGCAAATGTGGTTCCAGTACCTAAGAAAGACGGACGGGCTCGAATGTGTGTAGATTTTCGTGACTTAAACAAAGCAAGTCCGAAAGATGACTTCCCTCTACCACACATAGATGTTCTCGTAGACAACATAACAGATCATGCCTTGCTCTCATTCATGGATGAATACGCGGGGTATAATTAGATAAAAATGGCCAAGGAAGACATGGAAAAGACAACCTTCACCACTCCGTGGGGGCTATATTGTTACACCATGATGTCTTTTGGTCTCAAGAATGCAGGCGCTACATACCAACGAGCTGCCACTACTTTTCTTCACGACATGATACACAAAGAAGTAAAGGTCTATGTCGACGATATGATCGTTAAATCAAAAGACAGCAAAGGACATACCCTTGTACTAAGGAAGTTCTTCCAAAGACTTCGACAATTCAACATGCGCCTTAACCCACAAGAATGTGCATTTGAAGTCACTTCAGGCAAGATCTTAGGTTATGTCATAAGCTCTCGAGGMATTGAGATCGATCCGACAAAGATCAAAGCCATCATATCACTCAGGCTACTGCAAAATGAGAAGKAAATCCGAGAGATCTTAGGTCGACTTCAATACATCAAGCTTACAATGGTTTGTGAACCCATCTTCAAGAAGTTGAAGAAAAGTGCACCCAAGCAATGGGACGATAGTTGCCAACAAGCTTTCGACAGAATCAAGGACTTACTCATCCTCCTGTGTTAGCTCCTGCTCGCCCTAGGCATCCATTACAGCTATATCTTACACGTACACCGCAGTCGAGCTAATACTTCGCGCAAGAAATAGTAGGGCAAGAATGTACTACTAGCCCTCAGTGAAAGCCTTCCATAAACACGTAATGGAACGATACCCACTATAGAGAACTACGGTTTGAGCGTTTAAAATGTGGACTGTAGACGTGCACGGCGCCTAGCTCACTTAAAACGAAATCTGCCCTCGCGAACGGCGCGCGGCTGGTACTACATCGAGGTGCTTTGCGTGCTTGAGCCACGAGCCCGCATGTGACTGCGTGGGGGCTGAATGTTGTCGAGTGAGGGGGTCGCCAGTCCGTCCAGAAAGGTTATTCACGGACGCCCGAAACGTGTGCCAAAAACATGCCCCCACCGTCATCAGTAACCAGTCGGGGTTCGGTGGACATGTAACGGATTGAATCAGTAACCCATCCGCCGCATGTAGCGGCCTCTCTTCGTCTCATGTAGATTCCATTAAAAATCACGATTTATTGGGATGACACCTTACATTTTTATCATCCTTAGAAGCGCACTAGCCCCTAAATTACTAAGTGAGGTGGTTAACGATAGCACAAGAGACTTAACCTAGGAAATTGTGACAACTTGTATTAATCATGTAAACGGTCTGGTAAAACACGGTTGTCCATAGTATAATCTGACTTAAAAGTGATTCACCATAATTCGGTCTTTGTTAGAAAATAATATCTACAATATTAATACAACAATGACAAATGAAGTATATGAAACTTCAAAGTATACAAACTCATCTTACCCAATCTGCAATAAACAAGGGTTAGTTTGTAAAACGAAACGAAACGAAATCTTGCCTTGAATGCTACATGACAAATAAACAATTGTTAGTTCAGACAAAACACAACGAAGAATACTGTTTGCTTGAATCGCTATATCACAGAATAAGAAATCAGTTAGTAATGACAAGAAATAATAAGACGAATGAATAGCATGAAACAAACCATGGAAACATTGAAACATAAGCAATCGTGACATATTTCATGAACGGTAAAAAGTGAGTTTCTCTCATATTGAGTATTATATTAAATAACTACAATGGTTCAATAAAAGAAAGTAGAAGAATTATTGGTGAGCAATCTCAAGAATTCAACTGTTTCGCTTGTTGATTCGAAGAGACGATGCTTAATTAACAATGAATGTGTATGTGTTAGAGTGTTTAGAGAGAGAGAGAGAGAGTACGATATGTTCGGAAGCTGTGTGTCGGACTGGAGCAAGGCAAGTATGTTTATAGGCAAGGCAAAAACGAAGCAGGAAAACCGCGTATATACGTACATATGAGCGTAATTACGCTGCCTTCCTGCGTATATACGGCTATTATGTAGCCAGGTATATACGCGCGCCATTCCTTCTAAAGATTTAGGGCAATCTAGCTGCGTATATAGCGTGCGTATACGGGTTACAGGTTATCAGCGTCCATAGCCATTGGCGTCTAAACTCCATTTGCGTATATATTTTTTTCAAAAGATCTGAAATATTTCATCTTCGGAATAAATCTTGCGCATAGTCTGATTTTCTAAGATTCACGGAATTAGTCTAGAGCCCTTCCTTTTCGAAGAAAGTAGTTTTAGAACTCTTCGCGTAATTCTTGCCAAATATTCTATTGTAGTTTCTTGCGTATCTGCGTATTAACATTGGCAATTCTAGAAAATTATATAATCAAAAGAAAATATATAAAATATGGCTGGTCAGAAAAAAGGTGACAAACAGAAAAAACAAAAAAGCATGAAAAGCAAGCGTAACTTGTTTGAAAACTTGAGGTGACTGCCAGGCGTAACTTGTTCCAAAATCTGAAATATTTCATCGGAATAATCTTTGCCATAATGTCTCGATTTCTAAGATACGATATTCTAGACGCCTCCTTTTGCAAGAAAGTAGTTTCCAAACTTCGCGTATTCTTTTTACAATTTATTTTCATGGTATTTTCTGACTATTCTCCTGCATATTTAAATGAACATTCGCATAATTTAATCAGAAAAAATAAAT
>SNQN01006225.1:0-39906 GCA_008642245.1 Bassia scoparia | reverse complement strand
ATCCCATATTATTTCTAACCAAAGAGTGATAATAAAACCAACTCTAAATTGAATGAATTGTAAATTAATCAAGGTTGGGAATTGGGAATTCAATTGCAAATCAATCCATATTAGGGTTCATCCTAACCCTAGAATTTGGGGAAACTACTCACACATAGCTATTGAATAAACAAAACTAAGATTGAAAGAGAACATGATTAACACTAATAAAAGAGAATAGAGATGAGAAAACAATACTTGAATTGATGAAATTGTCAAAACAATGTTGAAAGTACCCAAATTGAGAGTTGTGTGCTCAAAACAAGGAGAGAGAAAGCTTCTTCTATCCATCAAACTATTATTGAAAAAAGTATGTAAAAGAATAGAATGAAAACTCTATGTAAAAACCTATTTAGATGCTAGGAATATGAAWAGTTTTCTACATCAAAGAAGGGGCCGCAACCAGGGTGTGGCAAGTGATTYTAGGCCGCAACTAGGTTGCGGAGTGGGCTGCCATGTACTCCAAAACTCATCAAAAAAWCAAGTGGCCGCAACCAGGTTGCGGCAAACTAGGTGATTTCCACAACCAGGTTGCGGGGGAGCTTCATGAGCAATTCTTTTGASCTTTTTCGCCAATATAAGCATCTTGAATCACCCGTTCTTTGATCAACATCCGATTAGCTCTACATGCATCTCCAATAATCCTAGCAAAAGCACCTAAAACCTACAAAAACAAAGCAAAACAAACCCGAGAAAAGCAATAGCAAAATATAAAGTATAATAGCTCTAAAAAGGTTGAAACTATGGGAAAAGAAAGATGAAGACACACAAATTTAGCATAGAAATATGAGTATAAAATGGTGTTATCAAATTCCCCCACACTTAACCTTTGCTCGTCCTCGAGAAAAGAAAGCAAAACAAGAAAAATTAATCTAGAAAGCAATAAAATCTATACTCACTATCGTATAAAATGGTGTTATCACTTCCACCACCACTGCCACTCCTAACCATCACTCCTCAATACCACCCACGCCCACTGCCACCCCCGACCATCACCCCTCACCGCTGCCTAGGGGTGAAAGTAATTCGGATAAAAACCGAATACCAAACCAAACCAAACCGTATTTATAATTTGGCTCGGTTTTTCTATAAATTTGGTTTGGTTTGGTTTGAAAATTTTAAAAAAACGGTTTACGGTTTGGTTTCGATTTGAGGTTTCAAAAAATTGAAAAACCAAAAACCAAACCGTAATTATGTACTTATGAAATGTTTGAATATATGAACCTTATTAGTCAATATCCCAATATGGCTATAACAAGGTTGCCACTTAAAACTTAAAAATGAAAACCGTAATTCTCGGCCCTAAATCAATTAATAACCTTATTTGATGTCTTTAACTTGTGATTTAAATTCTGAAAAATGAAATAGAACGATTTGGTTGGGTTTAAACCGATTTATTATATTTAGTTGAAAATTATGGTTTGGTTTGGTTTCAAATAAAAAAACCGAATTAATTTGGTTTGGTTTGGTTTGGTTTGGTTTGGTTTCGGTTTCAAATTTCTAAAACCGAATTTTTACGGTTTGGTTTTGATTTTGCCCATAAACCAAACCGTATACCGAACTTTCACCCCTACCTCCGCCCACGCCCACAGCCACCCTAGCATCACCACCGTCCACGTACTACTATGCCCATCACCCAGTCACGACCACCCAGCTCCCTCTCGCGCACCACTCGCGAACTCCCTCAAATAAAACCCTCGCCAACTGCCCACACTCGTAGCTCCTACCACCCTCGCCAACCTCCCACAACTGTCGCGAACACCCCCAAATAAAACCCCCCACCCAATCGAACTAGCCCCCCCAATTAAAACCCCCGTTTACGACACCCAAATCAAAACCCTCAATTCGTAAACACCCCAATCAAATTTTAATTTCACAATTGAAAACACAATTTTGCAATTAAACTATAAAAGAATCAAAGCCCTAAGTTGTTTTTTGAATTCATCAAAGGGTTTTGAATTGATTTAAGATTTTAATTGATTTAGGGTTTTCGTGGAGTGGGGTTTTCGTTGGAGTGAGTTGTCGGTGGAGTGGGGCTTGTGGTGGCGAGGGGCTGGAGTGGCTTGGCGAGTGGATGGGGTCGGTGGAGAGTGGTGATCGAAGGGGGTGGAGTTGGGGTGGTCGAAGGAGGTGGAGGGGGGGTGGTTGCTTTTTTTTTAAATAAAGTTAACCTTAGTTTTGGTAAAATTAATCATTAAGGTTAGCTTGTGGTAGATTAGCAAAATTGAGGGGTACATCAGAGAAGGGGAAAAAAATGTGGTATTTTGTAGAAAACGCGATTTTGCAGGGGTACACCGTAGAAAATCCCAAAATATAATCTATCTCTAAATAATCGTCTCTAAGTTAGAGACAGAAGAAATATTCATCTCTAATTTGTTGATTATGTTTGGTTAATATTATGTTACCAAAAGTGAAGGTTCAATTTGAGGATAGGAAAGCTGCAAACCAAAAATGTGATTAAGAAAGACAAAAGATCGAAGATCAATTATTTTATGAGGTTGTTAGCTGGTGGAATAATGAAAGGTGTCGAATATTTGGACTAGGCGCAATAGCTATTTCATATTATGTAAGACCAGCACTTAAAGAAAGAGGTAGTAAGAAGTCACAACATGATTACATCATGAGCCTAAAGTCCCAAATTTGTTGAAATGGAATTGGAAAAAGAAGAACAAAAGAAAGATTAGAAACAATAAAGGAAGGCCTTGTGGAGACATAAAAACCCTAAGGAAACTCCAAAATCTTTATCCCAATCAGCTAAAACATTGAAGACTCTCAAACAACAAGTGGAAATGATTATGCGAGTAAACCATTTGGCTCAGCCTTGAATCTTTGAAGATTCCTTCATATTTACCACTTAATTTTTTGTTTAAGTATATTGTCATTTGTAGACATGTTTATCATATTTATCTTAGAATATTTGAAGGTTTTAGAGCACTCAAGATCGAGAAGGGGGGCGGGGGGTAAATTGAGTGATTAATAGCCTTAGTCAATTTTTCCTTGTTTTTCGATTGTGTGAGGAACCAGTTGAGCTGGTTCCCATAAGCAGCGGAATATAAGTAACGCAATAAAGGAAACATAAAATTTAACGAGGTTCAACCAATTTTGGCCTACATTCTCCTACCCTATGTTCTTTTATTAATCTACTCCGAAAAATAAAGAACACACTCCCTACTATTTCTCTACTCTGGGAACCAATACACCCCACACTCTACTCCGAATGTGCACTCGACTTACACTCGTAAGCCCTATGTGTTCGAACTCACAAACACTCATGCAGCAATCAACCCCTCTGTTGATCACTTTAACAATAGCAATTTTCTCTCTTTTGATCTCACTTCTTGAAAGCTAATAAAGAGAATATGTTTATGCTCTAAGGTGCTCCTGTA
The DNA here is from genome assembly GCA_008642245.1 of Bassia scoparia. Lineage (NCBI taxonomy): Eukaryota > Viridiplantae > Streptophyta > Magnoliopsida > Caryophyllales > Amaranthaceae > Bassia > Bassia scoparia. The sequence continues at coordinate 36,481 of SNQN01006225.1, read as the reverse complement.
TATGACTCGATGTAGGGTTTTTGTGCTTAAGTGTTTTCTCTCAAAATAATGCTCGAATTTGATACATGAGAGAGATGTTCATGGAATATGAACGAGTAAGTGTATATATATGCTTTGGATACATAACCCTAGTTTCTATAAATCACACAAACTTGATCTACAAGCCTTTATGTGATTTATGGAAAGTATCTTTCTTATTTGGTTTTATCAAAAGAATAAAATCAAATAAGATAAATACTCCTAGTATTATGGTATTCAAAATATATACACTTATTTATCTAGCTGCTTAGAATATTTTACAAAATAGAACCTTGAAGAAATATTTTACGAAATCTTTTTTAAAGCAAACAGTCAAGATATTCCACGTAGTGAACCTGGTTCCCTACTTTGAGTATGTTATGAATTCTATTCTAAACTAGGGCCACCTCTCCCTCTGCTTCACTACCCGTACCAAAATTCACAACATAACTCATCACACTTATAAGAACTTATATTACCCAAACATATAAGTCATACTACGGAGCACATTACATGAAAAACCTAGATAAACAATAAAGTACAAATCCTCTTTCCATGTAATCTTCAAGACTTGAATCTTCCTTGAATACTTTAATTATGCACAATGCTTTTTTCTTCGAAAAGGCCTCCATGCTCCAAATCTTGAAATCAACGCATCTACTGCACATGTAACAAGGTTAATGCACAATAACAAGTATGTGATTGCTTTTTAGTGTAGCTGTTGAGGAAACAGTTCCTACGGGTTCCTCACCAGTACATGAAACTTTATACATCCAACTATTCTCTGCATATAGATAAGCTAGTTCAATAGATAAGACGTACGAGTAATAACTTGTCCAAGGAAACAGCACTCTAATTACAACTGGTTCCCCACCAACTATATTCATATTTACAATGTCCTATTTCTTGTTTAGTGTTTCCGTTTGTTATCATTCAAAACCTAAGGAACTCAACAATATTATGTAACAGCATGATTTTCACGCGATGCAAGCGAGGAAGTTTTTAACTAAATAAATTTCAACCTTTAAGACATAAAATAGATTGAAGAATTTTAATACAAACGATATAAATAAAACAATGACATTATGAGAAACAAATAATAATTTAATAAATTCCATAAAATTATTAAAAATGAAATTTACAAAAGTGAACAAAAACAAACTAAAGTGGAATTTTTATCAAACAATATTATATGTAAATTGTGAAGCTTATAAGCAATAATATGAAAAGGAATAGAATGAAATGCAACTTATTATCAACTACCGTTTTAGTTTTTTGTTTTAGATTTGAAATGAAATGAGTCTATATTATTGCTGTTGTGGGAGTGTATATCAAGGTTACAATAAATATGTGATGGAGAAATCACTTAGAAGAACTGAAAATAAAATTGGAATGTGATGCCGTAATCTTAAACCATTGCCTTAAAAATGAAATATACCCTATCCAAGGTACAAAATGTTATATTCGATTAGTTCCCAAGGTTAAAATCACTCCCACATACTCATGTACTTGAGTGTGAGAGAATGGAGACGCACGAGCCCTTGGTCAAAAGAGAATATAAGGTCAAAAGAGAATATATGAGATTGGATGAATGAACAACAACACTTCCTCCCTAACGTTTTAATTGCAACAATTACCTTATTTGGAAATATCACATTAATTGCAACAAACTAAAATATTCTATTTATAGTAAAAAAAATACAATGATATCACTATATTACCCTTACTGTTTTATGTTTAGATTTTCATAATTAATATTCAACACATCCTAATTTAATCAAAATATATTCATTATCACTAATTACTCCCTCCCTTATTTACTGATTCACACCCCCTTTTGGGCCCATCTTACCAAGTACCAACCAAATCATAATTCCTTGATTTGTATATCGTTTAATCTTCTTCCTCTCAAGAACACTAACCCTAGTTTTCTTTTGTCTAAAATTCATCTGCCTTCTCACTCATCTGAATCCCTATTTCACCTTCTCCAAGCTTCTCCCATGTCTTAATCGCTATTTCCTACCATTATTCCTCAATTTCGAACCAAAACTTGAATCCCAAATTCCCCAAAAAAGTACCAAAAAAAATCGAAAAATGTTAGATCTGGAGAATGATAAGGTAGAGGATGGTAAGAAGGATGTCTACTCTTACCAGTTTGCCATAACTTGAAGAGGAAGCTAAGATGAAAAAGGGTACGAAGGAGGGTCCAAGTAAGGGAGACAAGTAATGAGGGGCTGGGCGAAAAAAAAAAGAGACTGATTGAGGCTTTGAAATGTTAAGGCATAAATTAGGGGAGAAAAAGGGTAAGACTGCTACAGTGGGGAGCATTGGGTTGTTGGATGTGCTTGGCATAAATTGAAAAACAATTTTACTTTTGGTTTGAATCAGTGGGAAGTTAAATTGCGAAATTTAACTTGTTTTCAATAGAGGAGGGACTTCCAGTTAAAACCATTCAGTATGATCGAACCAAAACAGTTCAGGTTGATTTTCAGTTTTTTTCATTAGCTTGAATTGTTTCAGTTATAACTTTACCGGTTACAGTTATAAAACCGATACAGTTGACTTGCTCTTCAGTTCAGTTCGGTTCAGTTCTGTTGACTTCGATTCAACCCATATGGTTTCAGTTCAAACAGTTCATTATGTTATTATCAATTTTCAGTTAAACGGTTTTTTTCGGTTTGAATTCAGTTGCATTCAGTTTTGTATTTTTTGGGGTTAGTAATTGGTGTTGATCCAAACCATATGGTTTCGGTTCAAATGGACATTTATAACTATCAATTTCAATTAACAGATGTTCGGTTGAATTAAGTTTCGTGTTTGACCATAACAGTTTTAGTGATTAATTATATTTGTTATATATCGGTTGTCCTTTTTGACTATTTTTTAAAATATTAGTACACTTTTTAATAGTGTGTGTTATTGTTTTACCGTATATTGTACTAGATCAATATCTGAAGGATGATGATCAAAGTTGAATGATTATACATACAAGAGATACGAGCAATGTCAAAACAAATCGGATACTCGTATTAGATCATATTTATTATATTGTATATTCGTATTTGATTAAACATTATAATACAAAAACATCTATAGACTATATATATAGTTTGTATAAAGTGTTACGAAGTTGGTCAATATATCAAAGGATGTTACTAAAAGTTGAATAACTATAGTAACTAAGTCAAGTAGAAGTATAAATGTATAATTATCAATACAAATTGACATTAGCCTATTCTAGTTAATGAATGAAACTAGATAACATTGTACACAAATCGATTCTAATTCACTAAGAAACAAGTAGATTGTTATATATACTGTATTAAATCAAACATACATTAGATTTATTAAACAATTATACGAAACATTTCGATCGATATATGAAATGATTATGATCAAAGTTAATCAACGTAATATAAATAATTTGCATGTAAGATCATATGATCAGTGATAATGCAAGTTACTAATTTACTATTGGCCTAACTAGATCAATGAAACTAAATAACAATGTAATAGAGTCGTTATAAAATCTTAACAATTATGTAATAGTTTGATTGTATTATAGACCAAATCATTAGTCATAAGTCAATATATATATAATAATATATATAATATATATTATATATATTTAAAAAATGATGATCAAAGTTGAATAATAATTTAGTTTGAATAATATTTTTAATTTCTTGTGTTAGATTAACGTAATAAAAGTTTCTCGTTAAAAAACAAGTTATGAATTATGCCAAAATAATACACTTATACACATATTATATGATTAAAATTAGTATAATAGTAGTAAAAATAAAACAAATCCAAAGACTCACAATGAGAAGACATACACCGTTGGATATTATTAATCAATGGTAGATAATAAGGAAAAATGAGGCACACGGATCACTCTTTTTAACCGTTAGATTCAATATACAATACCAAATCTGATGGCCTAAAATCATCTAACAATCACTACACACTCATTCATTTTTTAAACAAAAAATAATTAATTCGATTATGCTTATGGCCCAACCGGCAAACCCTAATAATCGTTCATTTCATCATTCAGTTTGTTGTTGCTGCTTTGCTAGGCCTGCTGCCTCTCTCTCACTCTCTCTAGACGTTTCCATTCTTGGCTTCTTGCTTCTTCTACAGTTACTCAAGTTTGTCTCTCCTCCATCTTCTTCTTAATTTGTTGTCATATCTGAAAAAATATGGTTTTGTTCGTCGTAGACCTCGTAGTATTAGTATTATTGAATATGTTGGGTTTTGTTTGAATGAATCTGTTGTTATGATTATGCTTGCAATAGTATATGTATATCGGTATATTCTTAAACATTTTGCATAGTATATCATTTCCCATTTTTAGGTTTTTTTTTATTTTTTTGATTTCTTGTATTATTAATATTGAATTCTTAACATTTGCCTCCAGTTGCTTTGAGCTAGCATACCTCATCTATATCAAATTATTAGATCTACATTTAAAAAGTAAGTTCCCTTAGTTTCCTTACTCCTTAGTTTCCTCTTGTGCATAAAATGATTCGAAAATTGAGACAAATATATGATCTTTTGTTTATTCTGCAAATCTTTGAGTTTGAATTAGAAAATTTTATTTGTTAAGCTTGAACTGAAATTATAGATATAAGAAAATTTTCTACTGAAATTTTTATTCTACCAAATATATGATTTTTGTTTATTCTGCAAATAATGCAAATTTCTTATCATCTAATAATTTCAGTTGGCTCTTTCTAATATGTATGGATTTAGAAAATGGTTAATGATAAGAAAAGAAAGAATAATAAGAAAAGGACAGAAAAATTTAGAAGAGACACTGTTTATTTGCAAAAATTCGCTCATTATATATGTTTCTGCTAATACTTAATAATTACAGCTGCAATTTTCTATTAGTCTATTGTCTGCCTACCACCTATGGTTTCTCTAGTTCTCTCTACAGTTATTTTTGGGTTACTAATTTGTTCTACATGTTCTAATATATTTTCCATCAATTTGTTTGTTAGACGGATATAGAGGATCGTTTCTCTACTGAATACATTCACAAAGAACGCCCATTGTAGATGCATCAGGTTTTGTAAATACCCTTTTCTATATTTTTGCTTTATTTTATTATCATTATTTCTATTATCACTATTACTCTTTCTATCTATTGAAGTCAATGAATTAGAGACAATTGGTTCGAATGCCGAGGATTCTGAGACAGGAGAGAGGAGCCAGGACTCTCCTTCTCTACCACTTCGTCCAAGAGAAGAGCTGCTTGTTGGAGTCACTACATAATGTCAACTGAAGATCACGGGACGGTAAGTTGAATATGCAACATGTAAGTATTGTGAAAAGGTAAAGTTATAGGCAATCTCTGGTTATGGTATTCCAATGCTAGGAAACACATAGAGGTTTGCTCTGCATACAAAGCTTTCTTGTTGATAATCCTGAGTTTGGTAACCCTTATGACCATAAGTTTACTGTCAGTTATGTGTTGTGCTCATATTTTGAATCTCATTGTTCAATGTGGCTTAAAAACCGTAGATGATAGTGTCACTAAGTTCGTGAAGTTGTGTTGTACATTGCTAGTCTGACCTTAGGAAGTGCAAGTTTGAGGAGTTGTTCACTGATTCGAAATGTGCATTGAGGTAACTTGAAGTATGATGTTTCTACTAGTGGAATTCCACTTTTCATATGTTAAAAAAAGCAGTTGAAGCGAAGGATGCATTAAATTTATTTGTCAACAGAGAGCATGATTTGAACATTCGCTATTCTATTCTTGACTGGGACCATTGAATTTATTTGCAAATTCTTGAGCCTTTTAATGGCAGTTACCAATTTGTTTTTGGTTCTGATTATCAACTGCAAATCAGTATTTGGCTAATGTTGTTGCTATTAGAAGTTGTTAGTTTTAGCGCATTGCCATGAATACCAGTATTCAGGTTATGTGTGTTGACATTGATGGAGAATATGAGAAGTATTGGTCAGAACACTCTATTACTCTATTATTCTTTCTGTGGCTGTTGTTTCTTGATCCTCGCTACAAGCTGCGTTTTGTCAAACACTTGTACGCCGCACTTTATGGTCCGACTGAGGTTGAGACGAGGGTGAAACAGGTTCATGATGCCTTTGTTGAGCTGTACAAGTTCTACAGCAACTCTAACCCTCTAGAAACTTCTACTCCATGTGGTCAATCTGTTTCAATCCTTGGATACTCATGATTTTTGTTTGGCAATTTGTTTCACGGTTAACTTTTATGTTTTTTTACTCCTTATATATACCATGATTTACTCCATACACTTATGCATTATTTTTATTGTATATCTTTTGTCGTAGACTTTAGACGACTGATTCTTATGAAAGGAAGCAGAATCGCTGTTGCTGAATATTTAAATTCTCCTCTTTCTGCAACGTGACCTCCGACTTTGATGCTGGAATTTTTGGAAGTCACAAAGCTCTACATATCCCATTCTCACTCAATGGCCAAAGATATTTTGGGCTATTCCAATTACCTCTTTTGCATCAGATCTTCATTTAGATGGGCGGAATGGTGTTAACTAAATATAGATCATCTTTACTTCCGAAATGTTGAAGCATTTTTACTACCAAAATGGTGTTTGGATATCTTAATGAAGAGAAAGTGAGGAAAATCTTGATGTCTTACATGAATGGACTTGGAAACTTCGGGTATGAGTTTTGTTGTTGTTTACTTTTGATTTCTTATCTTAATTTATATATGTGCTGAAAATTCGGGTTTTATGTTGTAGGTGAGTAACTACCCTTTGTAGAGATGTGCATGTGCTTGTGCTGCTATGTTTTTTTGTTGTGTCTTTTATTTCTTAAGTTGTTTTGTTTGAACATGTGCGTGTTTGTTTGTTTGTTCTACTATTAAATATTATGAAGAAAAAAGTTTTTAGATGGAAGGCCTCAACATTAGGTCGATGATATGATTAGTTTGAAAGATGCCCTTGTAGTATGGTGGACTCTCACTTTGACATCCCTCTTTGGTAAGTTCATAGTGATGAGAAGCCCTTAGTTACTTGCTGGCCGCTGCGCACTACATATATTACTGGTGTGATTTTTTGTGAGTGACCCTTGGTGCTATTGTGAACTCTCACTTTTTTGAATTGGTTATATTGGTTGATAACCTTAGTGATGAGAGTGTTCTCCTAGTTTACTTGTTGGCGACTCATTGTTAATAGTATTAGGAGACATGTTGAGCCTCGTGCTCGATGATTGATAACTTCCTTTGTTTTCTTTTACTTACAACATATTCCACTTGCAATTTCATTTACCATCTTCATTATTCTCCACTTTGTATTTTATCTCCAACTTTCTTTTACCATCTTTATTCTCCAACCTCGATCTACCATCTTCATCACTTTCACTCTAACCCTTGTATTTTATTCTCAACTTTCATCTACCATCCACCTTCCTCTCTTCTAATCATATGAAAATGTGTGTGAGTATTATTAAATTAGAGGAAGTATAGCAACTTTGAAGCGCTAATTTTTAGCCTTTTTGATAATGCTTTTAAACCTGAGGCACTATAAAATTAAAATTTCCCCCATTTTGGGCTTTTATTGTTTCAATTTTTTTTTTTTATTTGTTTTGAGTTCTTGATAGTGCTGCACCGTACTCTTGCTACCGCCTACTGCTGCTGCTCTTTGTGACTTTCGACAAGGAATGTATTATTGATCAATTGTAGTACATTTAAAGTAATATTGTAGTACATTTAAATTTATATTGTAAGTGAAAGGAATACATATGGGATTAGACTATTGATTGATTGATTGATGATTGATGATGATTGTAAGTGAAAGAATGTAATTAGTATATATTGATCAATTGGTTGTATCATTACATATTTTACATTGACTGGGTTAAATTAGGATATTTGAATTTTGTACAACAGTTTGGATAGTATTGTGGAATATATGTCCATTGGATTCATTTTCTTGTACAATAAACTATGTTACATTATGGAAACAAGATGTTGCCTAAAGAAAAAGTAAATGATGCTAATTTTTTATTGGCAACGCTTTCGATATAACGTTTTCAAAAGGTTATAATTGTCCTATTGAATCAATTTATCATATTCATAGATCATTAGTTTTAAGTTATTAAGTTTAAACCAAATTTAATTCGTTTAATTAAACAGTTTGATGGTTTAGATGATAATTTCATTTTAAGTTAAGTTTATTCAACCAGCTTTCCAAAAGGTTAACAATTATTCAGTTAGTTTCGATTCAAAACAATTTATAAATTTACAGTTAATTTCAGTTCAGTACCAGTTATAAAATAGTTAATAGTTTTTCATAATTTCATTCAATTGATTGTTCAGTGTACCAGTTTTATTTTTATTAATTCGTTAGTTTAGTTAGTTTAATCAGTTATTTGATTTCAGTTTAATTAGTCGTACAGTTCAGTTCAGTTTAAATCAGTTATTTGATTTTCAGTTAATTGTCAGTTCAGTTACAGTTCAGTTCAGTTTAAATCAGTTTATTTGATTTTCAGTTAATTTCAGTTCAGTTACAGTTCAGTTTGGTTTCCTCAAGATCAGTTCATTTCAGTTCATTTTGGTTTCAGTTCAGTTACATGCAGTTTACAGTTGATAGAACAGTTTTTAATTCGGTTTAATTTTCAATTGTGGTTCATTTCAGTTCARTTAGTTCAGTTCAGTTCATTAACCAAATGCAGTTAAATCAACAGTTTTTAACCAAAGTCCCCGCTCTAGTTTTCAATAGTTTCCCCCCAAAAAACCCATGTGCTTGGGTGTATTTGAAATAGGGGAACAAGTTTCTCTCTCATCAATATCTTAATTACATTGCTTAATACATGTTTAATTTTACTTCTAAAACTTTGCGTAGGAGTCCATGCAAGCCAATTTGTTGCGATTAAACCGATACGGAGGAAGTATAATAATAATAATAATCCAATAAACTTGGGATGATTCTCATCCCCGCCCTTGTGGTTCTCTTAGCACAAAAAAAAATCCAATAAACTTGCATAGTTAATAGGAATTATTACCATGTCTAAAGCTCATAAGTGGAGGGTTACTAGTTGTTAGGAAATCAACTAACCATAATACTTACAATGGAATCCTAAGATATTGCCATCAAGTTTTGTCAAATAAAGATTTTAAATCTATTATTCCAACACTCACATCGTCCTCAAACCAAATGGATGAATAACCAAACATTCAAGCAATTTAATTTCCAAACCTTACTTCTTGTCGTAGCTCTATTGAACTTCTCCAACACTTGACACTTGTGAGTCGAATATATTTTCTCTCATATATATATCGAACCATCTTTCCCATCCCAGCCCACTTCGTTGAGCTATGTGAATCAAAGTTAATTTTAATCATCACAAAAGGAGACTTTGTCGACGTTCCTATACATATAGATATCAAAAGAGAGGGATAACTTATGAATGTTGAGAATTTTATGGATATCAAATGGAAACTTATGGTCCCTCTATTCTTCCATTTTCTAAATTGATGTTCCTATGTAATGTCAACATATTTAAATTTTTAGTAAAATAATAATTGTCTAATTGAATTTGGAAAAAAAGGCAACGCTTATTAATTTAATTGGGATTTTCTACGTTGTAGCCCTGAAAAATTGCATTTTTTACAATATATCATCATTTTTTTTTTTGCCATCTTTATTGTACCCCTAAATTTTACAACAATTCCACATTATAACTTTAATGATTTAATTTAACAAAACTAAGGTTGAACTAAAGTTTATTTTTTATTTTTTTTAACATAAAATAAAAAAAAAACCTCAAAACAACCACCTTCACTCCACCTATCCTCCCACCCCACCCCACCCCACCCCACCCCACCCCACCCCACCCAATCCACCACCACTGCACCACCAGCCCCACTGCCATTGCACCACCAGCCTCACTTCATTGTCAATACACCAGGCCACCAGCCCCACTGCATCACCCTCTTCCCCCAAACAAACGCACAACCCATCAATTTTAAATCCCTAAATCAATTCAAAGCCCAAATTCAATTCGAAAATTAGCTTATGGATTTGACTGGGGTTGGGTTGAATTGCAAAACCATATTTTTAATTGTGTTTTTCATTTAAGATATAAGAGTTCGATTCAAAATTTCTAAACTCTAGAATTTTGAATGGGGTTGTATTGTGTTGTGTGTGTCTTTGTGGTGAGGGGCGTTAGAATCTAGATTCGAATGGGGGAAGGGGGTGTTCGAATGGAGATGGTGAGATGGTGGTGTGACGGTGTGGAGGTGGCTGTGAGGGTTGTTCGCGAGGGTGGTGGGAGGCAGGAGTGGTGGCTTGTGGGTGAGAGGTGAGGGTGGTTCGCCGGGGTGATGGGAGGAGTGGTGCAGTGAGGGTTGGGTTGGGTGGTTCGCGAGGGTGGTGGGAGTTGTGGTGGAGTGGGGTGGGTATGATGGTAGTGGTGGTGGATGAGAGCTAATATGATTTTTTGTTTTTTTTTAAATGAAACTTAACCACAAGTGTGGTTAAGTTTAACCATAAAGGTTATATTGTGGAAGGATTGTAAAATTCAGGGGTACAATAGAGAGGGCAAAATAAAAAAAAATAGGGATATATTGTAGAAAATACAAATTTTCAGAGGTAACGTAGAAAATTCCAATTTAATTTGTCCAGTTATTCCATACCATTTTGAATAAAAATTAAAACCATTTTATTTCCCCATGTATCAACTAATTTTTCATTTATAATTCCTCATTGTATTTATGCACATGAATAATTTTTGTCATACATTTTTTCGGGTTAAGTACTTTTAAAAAAATTTGAATATCATTCTAGACACATTATTCCAAATATTTAATTCTATATCCACTTTTCATATTTATATATATCCATGTTTCAATATGGGAACACAATTCCCCTAAATAAAATTATCGAAACACATAAAGTTGATTGTAGTGTGTTACCAGATGTATCTTGATCAAATAGCAATAACAACTATGAGAAAGACACTTTTAAACAATTAAGAGTCATATGTACATGTACATCTGCTTATTTTATTTTTATTATCTAAAAATGGATTCATTTTTTAGCTCAATTTTATCTCCTCTCTCTCTAAATATATATATATATATATATATATATATCTGTCTCTTATACACATCTAGATGTGTATAAGAGACAGCATAGGGATTAGTGTGGTAGGATGATTAGGGTTGATATGGCTATTGTTTTTGATATATATGTATGTAATTTCTTTTTTTTTTTTGGACTAGCAAAATGTTATTATTTATTTGTTGTTGTTTTAAATAAACTAAATGCATAAGAAGCTACTTATAGAGTATGCCTATATGTCTGTGTTTTTAATTAAAAAATAATCATAGAATTGAGAGCAATAGTGTTGGTAGAGATTTTGATTTAAGTTAATAGAGAAATAAACATAGTTACATAATTATTTATAACCATGTTTATAACATCATATGGATTATAAACCTAATTTAAAGGAGTAAGTCATCCAAATCATTAGCACATAGGTGAGGATTAGTTCTGTCTCTTATACACATCTAGATGTGTATAAGAGACAGGTATGCCTATATGTCTGTGTTTTTAATTAAAAAATAATCATAGAATTGAGAGCAATAGTGTTGGTAGAGATTTTGATTTAAGTTAATAGAGAAATAAACATAGTTACATAATTATTTATAACCATGTTTATAACATCATATGGATTATAAACCTAATTTAAAGGAGTAAGTCATCCAAATCATTAGCACATAGGTGAGGATTAGTTATTCTTTTATATACTATTATTATTGTGTATGTTGCTTGTTATAGTGTAAATTCGATATCTTCATAATTTCTTCATTTATGTAGTATTCCTTATTATACAACTCTTCTCTTGTTGATTAACAGAATATATATAAGAAAATACAGAAATAATGATGAAGATGTCAAAGTGTATGTTGTTGGTGGTAACAATGACAATGACAGTGCTTGTCATGGCTCATGCCGTGACAGCCAGAGTTCTTGTTGCTAGCCTTCCTGATGTTAGCGCTCTTCCTTCCATTCCTGGAGCTCTTGCCGGTGTTTCCGGTGGTCTTCCTACTATTCCTGCTGGGCTTTCTAGTGGTCTTCCCGTCGTTCTCGGGGGTTCAAAATTGGCTACTCCTCTGATTTATTCACCCCCACCTTTTTATCATTAAAATAATTTTTGCTAGCTGATTCCTATTATTTCATATATTATACGAAGTATACACTAAGAATATTTTACTGATTGTACTCCTGCACAAAATTTTGTGCATTGTTTAAATTTCAAACAATATAGTATTTGGTATGTATTTGTTATTGTCCTAATACCTTAAATGTATGTCATACATTCGACTTTCGCTTCATGCCATATTCCTACAATTTTAGTTTTTAACACAAAAATATCCTCATGACTCATGAATGGATATTAAGAATACATCACCTTCAAAAAATATCTCCTACCAAATTGTATTGCATTATAATTATAACTTCAAGTTTACTTTACAACTATAAATATTCTCACATCTTTCCACGAAAATTAGTTCTAGCTTTAGGTGATGCCCTCGATAAGTTATATGTAAACAAAAGGCTTGTATGTCAGTTAAAAAATGTCTTTGAGTATTTATAATCAAAATTTTCTATTGTGGATCATAAAATTTTAATTTGGTCAATTAATTGATAGATGCAATATTGAATAATAAAAAAATTAAATTTATTGATGAAAAAATGTTTAATACAAAACAATGCTATATAGGTGTTGAATCACTTAAGACTAAAATAGATTTGTTGGGGATTTCCTAAATACAAGAAAAAAAACCATAGAATTGATGACACACCCATCTTGTTTATTTTCTTAAAAAAAATTCAAAAAGAGGAATATAACAATCATACAAAAAAGCTAACAAAAAAGTTGTGATTTACACAACATTAAATACTTCATCAGTTTTTTTTAGTTGTTACGCTTTTCTTTTTGTTTTGTTACAATTTAATTAGTTTAAATTTGTTTTCCATTTTTTTTGTAAGTTTTAAAACATGAAATCCATTACTATCCTTACCTATTTCCACTAATTCAGATTATTATATCTAATCTATACAACTAACCTATCATCATTATTTTAATCATTTTCAATAAAATGTCTAACTTCCAACTACCTCATCTGATATGAAAAATCCCACCAAAATCCCCATCATCCAATTGAAACCACTCATTCAACCCATTGATCATCTATAATCACTCATCTTTCTTTTTCCAATCAACCCCGTAAACCCTAATTTGATTTTCTCTTTTGATTTCTACCCCTCTCTTTCCTTCGTTTTACCTCTTTCTCTCTCATAATTTGTCTTCATCGTTTTTGTTCTCCCTATTTCTTTCTTTTGATTTCTCTTCGTTTTCACAAATCCTCCTAAATTGAGTCCATGTTGTCTTCGTCAACTATAATTTGGGTCCCTGTTGTCTTCGTTGTCTTCGTAAATTATAGTTTGAGTCCCTTCCATCTTCAAGAAAACCTAATTTGAAGCCAAGACGTCGGTTGTATCTCAAACTTGCAATCTTTGCTCTATTTGAGTCCATATTGTTTCCCTAAACTATAATTTGAGTCCCTATTGTCTTCCTTCGTTGTCTTTGTAAACTATAATTTGGGTCCCTTTCATCTTCAAAAAAACCTAATTCGAAGCTAAGACGTTGGTTGTATTTCAAATTTRCAATATTTGCTCTTAGAGTGTGTTTAGACTAGCTCTTTTTTGTACGCGATGCGTGCATTGTTAATTTTCTTATGATATCTATAATCTAATAACAAATCTCTACTATATAAGTCAAGGGGAGCAATGATAATTATGAAATCTATGCCTAATAGATTATAATTGCTTTCTTATATCTCCAAATTTGGGGAAGTAGAGCAGTAGTAGCACCATTTTCCTTTCTTATATCTCCAAATTTGGGGAAGTAGTATTTCTCAAAGAGGGCGATAAATTGCATCCTTTCATTTCCAAACAAAAAATGATCAATCTTATTAATAAGTATAGTGTTTTGATGCTTCAGTATTGACTAATTAATTGCTAAATTGTATATACAACCGTTATTTAAACGATACATATTATAGATCATACAAGTATGCCTTCTATCTATGCAATGTCATGCCGTCAGTTTTGATGCCGAGTGACTTTTTATTAGGGTTCCAAAATGAGGTACACAGTTGCAGTACGATGTTGAAGATAACCTGCAAAGATACTCCAGCAGTCCTGCCCGTGCGTAGACGTTCTATCTTGATGTCATGTCAGACAGACTGTGTATTAAGATGAAGATAATAGCTGCCACAGGAGAATAATTAGATATGTTGAACACCAACCACATCGCTGTCATAAATCAAGACCATATACCACAACTACCAGATAGTAAAATGCATAGTAGTGGCAGAGAAAATCAAAGCGAAAAAAAATCCAGGGATAACAAAGAATGTCACCGATTAATTAAGGCAGTAATAAGCAAACACATCAAAGATTGTGAATCATCTATCAATTAATTCTACTAGACAAATGTGGGAACTCTGCAATCTGTGATTCATTAAGTTTGTGTTTGCTTAGGCAATGTGGTATTGAAAAGAATGTAAAAAACCAAGATTCAATCAAACAAGGATATGCAGACAAAGATCCACAAGTCCATAACCCCTTGCATCATAAAACAATTTCTCAAGTACCTGGAATTTTTTCGGTCCTTTTTTGAGCAAAAAACCAGCAGTATTCAGGTTATCAACAAACATATCGATATCTGGAACTCTGAGATTAATGCTGTCTGCCAAACTATATATCTCCTGCAAAACATGTAACCTTATGCAGGTCAGCGATCACATGGCACCTGCATCAGTTTATCACCAGTCAACCAAAAAATGAAATGAATGACGAAGACTAGAAAATTACAAAAGAAGCATACAGATATTGTAAAGCAATCTTTCCGATCCAACTCTGATTGCTTATTGAGAGCATTTAAGAATCTCTTTGCTTCCTTCTGCCGACTCATTCCTCCACTGCGTGCATAATCAATTACTCCGTGTTCATCAACATATTTGTCATACAATGATTCCTTCATAATTTCAACAACATCCTGCAATTGGCAATATCATACGAAGTATATAAAAAAAAAGGGAAAAAAACACTAGGATACACATGTCCTCACAATTTAACCATGCAAAGATGGCAACACATATATGGTATGTATGTGAAACTTCTGATTTTATACAGAAGATCCATCCAATACTCTTACAATCTTCAAGACAGAAATTTGATGGTGACGTAACTCCTAACTCAGAATACAACTAGATTATGTCATGTAATTTCCAATTATTGTGGCTTCTAGCAAAACTGCAAAAAACCCTTCATACTTTAGGGTTCTTTGCAAAAAAAATCAGCCAGATTTGTCTGCCAGAATAAAATTTCTGACAGTTCAGAAAAGAGCCTAAGTAGAGTCATCTTTAAATGACACCCTTAAATTTTAAAAAAAAAAAAAAAAAAAAAAAAAAAAAGAGCAATTGCATCAACTCACATGAAGAGTTTTCTGAATTTAAACTGCAAAGGGGGCCTATGACTCTATGAGATGTTGGCATGGTTTTCTGTCCATTAGCTACCAAATAGTCACCAATATAGCTGAGAAAGTTGTGAATTTAGTTATTTCCACGGTTTTTCTAGACAATTTAATATTTTCTGGGAGGAAAAAACAGCTAGTTTGTATCAGAAAAAGTTATACTGAAAAAGCACTACTATTATCTTCCTACTTACTATAATATCCCTATTCTTACTTACCCAAGCATCTTGCTCAGTTATTTCATCCCTCAAGTCTACCCTAGCACGAGCCTCTGCCAGCCTTACTAGGCTTTCTAACTGCCTTGCAGTTATGGGAGTGCCATCAGCAGAAGTGTTGCGATCTCTCAACTGTATATAAAAGTTCTGCAGGATTTTTGCTGCTGACTTTGACATTCTGATCAAGATAGACTTATGTAGAGTTACAAAGAGTTAGCTTAATAATACAAGTAACCATTGAACATATTGACTCACTTCGGAAAGACATATGATCTTGCATAAGCGATATATTTTCGTATGAGTGCAGCAGGTAGTGGTACAAATTCACTATCCTTCTTAGGATCTAGTTTCAACCTTGACACCAAGGATCCACTTGGAGCACTAATATCTGTTTGTCCAGCACTCTGTGATGCTGCAGTTGGGTAACAACTGTTAGTAGCATAATTAAAAAGGATTAAGAAATTAAAAAAGATCAATTACCAAAAAAATTATGTAAGCTGCACCTCTGCAATGTTTCTTAACTATGGATAAATTATCTCCATCACCAGAGTGAAGCTGCAAAAAATGGAATTATGATCACCATTATGCATTTGAAAGCTGCTATATTCGATAAAAATGGATTAAACAGTGAAAAGTTTTTCAAATTTAAACTGCAATATGTACAGCTGCTCAAGTAATAGGGTGCCTTAGTTTACAGAGCACTTGATAAATTTAATTTTGCATTTCACCATCTTTTTTTCCTTTGAATTTGTTTTTTTTTTTTGGTTTAATTAAAATGCCAACTTGTAAGCGTATGATTGGGAGGCAAATTCTGTTAGCATTGTGAGAAGCTGCAAATGAATTGGGAAGGGTGTGAATTAAAGTTAGTGGGAAGTGAGGTGGATGAGAGTGAAAAAGAGGCATAAAAATGAGAAAAACTGGGGAAGCCCAGTATGCTGGTGCTCTAAGTAATCAATCAAGTATAGTCTCAACTCTCAAGACATAGTACGACAATCAAGAATCACAAATTACTCAGCATTAGCATCTTAGATTGCGGTCGTTCATAGAAGTGAATGCACACATTATGAGTTATTTCACGCAATTCCAAGTAGCAAGAGGCCTGAGTGCCTGACATAAAGATTGCAATCCATAGTGTTGAAGCATGCGAGGAATATGTTTAGAAATAGTAAGCCTGCTAGCCGGATAAGTCAGAAACTATAGGAAATACAATCTACAAATTGCTATCAAGTAATAATAATAATATCAAGAAGCAGAATATATAATTCTCTCTTATTAATGCTAATAAAAAGTATTTAAAAATACAAATTTAAATTAAAGTTTGAATTCCAACAGAAACTAAAATCATAGTTTAAGTGAACATCTTATACAAGTCTCTAGTTGAAATCTATGAAAAACTTATTTTATGAACAATCATTGTGGATCCTTTCACCTCTGCTCCCTTTTATCTCTAGAACAACGAACTCCCATAAGAGAGAAAGTTGAGAAGAGTAAAAAAATTACAAATACTACTAGTAGAAAAGCAAATAAATAGACTGGACAACTATTGGTACTTACCGCCATAATGTGTTCAGAAAGCCGCTTATCCAAGTGTTCGTCAGGTTTATCAAGCAATATAAAAACCAAGTCAAATCGTGAAAGCAGAGCAGAACTCATCTTCAGGTTCTCGTTCACCGTTTTGGCGCGACTGTAAACACACAGTTCTGAAGGATGTTAGAAAAAAAGCATTTACCAATCTAGTATTCGGTATCCAGAGACTCAGATATGTGAAATTCTATTTTCTGGTGAGAAGTTAGGAATTTGGTCAGATAGCACAACAGAGTTGCAGAAAATAAATCTTAAGATTCCAAGACATTCTACATACACTGCTAGACACAAAGCTGCTCTTCAGATAAAATTAATTTCAGAATCTATTATGAGTTACTTTGAAGATCGAGCTCTAGTAAAATGCCATTTTACAATTTTTAGGGACTAAATGGAAATTGTATCTTTCAAAAGTGGGGATATATGATAGAAGGACGTTGTATACAGTTGGCCCCTCCTTGGATTCAACTCATGAGGATTGAGGAGAAGCCTTGTTAGCCATTGTGGTGATCATAAATCTTATATCAAAGTATTACAAGAAATATACATAATGATGACGCGTCTCCCTGAGCAACACAATTGAACAGAAATTGTTTTGGTAGAGCTATTAGTAGAACCAATCACTCAAAGTCTTATTCCCATAAGTAGAGTCAGCTACATGAATCGGTTCATTCCATTTAATTATCCACATAAATTTTCCTCCACCTCCTGAAATCAAGAACCTCATTCTCCTGCAAATCCATTTGTTTCATCTTTTCTAATTCCTTCCAACCAAGCTATTAGTAGAATATTGAGCAAAAAATATTTTTGTTAGTGAATTATAATTGATTTTCATGTTAAATAAAAGAAATATATTTTTTGCAGTTATCATGTCAAACAAACCCCAAATTTTCTGTAGGGTGTCTCTTCTCTAGGTGATAATTGTCAATAGTTCAACAATGAAAACACAGTTTATTTTATAATACCTTGAAAAAGAATTTGAGATTCAATAAGAGTAGTTATTAGATTTTCCATTACTTTCCATGTAACAGAGTGCGTTGAAAAGTCTTTGACAGCCTTTCAAGTGCACAAGGCCTTCAGGTTTGCGCACAGCCTGCTAGCTTAAAACAAGACCTCTAATGGTTAGTCTTTTGGAGTTTTATTGTTCATGTTTACAAATGGCTTTTATAATGGGAAAGCCACTGAATAACACAACTACTTTCACGAACTTTATGCTCTGACCTAAAGGACCAAAATAGACAAGATTGAAGAAAGCACCAAGAAGAAAAACGAGAAAAGACCTGACAGGGAAAACCAGTCTTACTATCATATCAACTTCTTTTTTTTCATCTTCTACTTATTATTAGAGAAGTGATATATGCAGCCCTACAGGGCACATATAAGCCTTGTATATATTACCCAAAGTGGTGACAATTTTGGAAAGCAAGTCTGAATCACACATTGACCGATGTAATTACTGTTTGATTAAACTTCTTAGTTCCACGTTCAACCTTAAATTAAATACAGCCCATAGAAAAAAGAAATTCAATTTGTTAGATTGTAGACTTAGCTTAGCTCTTGGTCCTAAAAGCACAAATGTATGCCTTTCTGGTTACTTCTTTCGTTTCTTTTTACTCGCATCACATACTATTTTAAAAAGTTACAATTTACTTGCAGCACTTATGACATGAACTTTTTTAAGAGATCAATTCTCTCWATATCTCTCTAATCACATAGGTCCCGTCGATTTGTTTCTCTCTATCTCTCTCCTGTCCAAAAATTGCATAGGCATATGTTATTTTCAAGGTGACACGGGTAAAAAGAAAAAGAGGAAGTTAGTCAAGCACTAAATGGTTTTTTGAGACAAACTACATGAAAAAAACCATTGTTAATCAAGTGCTCGGTGGTTTTTTTGGCCTTGACTTTTAGAGGTTGTGTGAGCTTAAAATGTGAACAATAAGAGCTCTCACGCCCCTCAATCAGACTGTTTTTTATGTTTTTTTAACAAAAGGACATTGTGCAAGCTTTACTTTAAAACTATATTTCAGTTTCATCAAGAGAAATAAACAAAGTGTTCCATTTGGAATTTTAACTGCTTAATCTAATTCCTACATGTAGTACACTATTAATTGTTGAAACCACATGGACTCAAGATATGTCCACTAGGCCATCAAATGATATCCTTTGCTTCCTAGTCTTTTAATTTTTAACCCTTAAAATTCATAATTAGGTTCTTCGGTCCATAACTTCATATGCATCAATAATAACATAAACAAAATAAAATTAAAATAATTTTATACTTGTAATGGCCGCCAACAGGATTGGCTGCAGCTAAGATAGAAGTGCGTGCTGATAGACTCGCCACCAATCCCGCCTTTGCCACAGAGACACACTGTTGCTCCATTGCTTCTAACAAAGACTAGCACAGACATGGAATAGTCAAATAAGAACTCTGTCAATACGCTAACATGTATCACCATCCAATCTGCAAAGGAGGGGAAAAACAACAATGGGACAGAATCTACTGCAGAAGTTAATTATGTTTGTAGCTTCAATTTAATATAAAAGGACATAAACAATATATTTATCTACCAGATCATTTCTTTAGTGCAGTATGAAATCCTCAAAGGATCTCTCTTTTATATTTTCATTCTTAGCATACAAATGAAACCAAGAAAAAACAAACTATGAGAGTTCAGCTTTACTGATTTCAACACTTTATTAAATTTTCTTTCCTTCTATTTCATATGGATTTTATGGTGGACCCCTACAATTATAGTCCATTACTAGACTTCGATTACCATTCTTCGCATTTTCAGGTGAACCTTATTGCAATGTTTTAACCAATGGTGACCAACATACTATCAATGAACATTGTCATAGTTAAATTTTGTTCTCAAAATGATTTGAAAGCTTTACTCTAATCAAAACGGAAGAAATTTATTAAATTATATAATATTGGATTAATTTAACAAAAGAGCTGAAAAAATGTTATAATAAAATAAACTAGTTCAATTATACTGGAAAACCTGATGTTCTGCTGACATCTTGTCAAATTCATCAATGCAGCATAGTCCAGAGTCTGCAAGGACAACCGCACCTAGAGGAGAATAGATAGTCACTTTCATCAACAGCATACTCAACATGTCAATGCAAATGACGTGATATTAGACACATACTATTCTTTGAGTACGTAAAAATAGTATACCGCTATACCCTAGAAATATAGTAATAGAATAGTCTCTCCATTTCTTTATGTTCTTGACAGTGACTGTAGCTACAAACCTTGAGTAAGAAAGAAAAAAAGTTTGTACATGTGGGATATATGCTGGGTAAAATAGGAGATAAAGCGTTAAATGTCGCAATTTCAAGAAAAGGTTGCAGAAAATACATGCATGGTTTTGAATATCACTACATCATATTGTGAACAGTTTTTAGCTTACCATGGCATTGTCAACAACCATAAATCATCAGCATTCAGCATTACCCATGAAAGTGAGTAGAAGTTTAAAGATCTTTAGGATATGGTTAAAAAATTAAAAATAATAATAATGTAAAAAAAATAAAAAGAATAATGGGTAAAAAACACTATACAATGAAGGAATTAATCACAGTTGATTTTGAATAGTCAAAGAATAAGCAGCCAACAATTCTAACAGATATATGAAAGCCAATAATCCATAAACAATTTCCATATGCTAAATGAATTATGAATTATGAATTAATGATAAATTGATATTGCCAACAATACTTCAAAAGGCATAGTAAGGTTGGAGCTACCATTTGGGTCGTGTTTGTTTGTGTCAACCTGATTACTACATAAATAGGTTGAACTTGTCGACTCAAAGGTCAAACAAGATCCATTTAATAAATAGGTCATGTTGTGTAAAGCCATTCATTTTAATCGCATCAAATTCTTAGACCCAAACATGTAAATTTTGGGCCGTGTCAAGTAAACAAGTTGATTTCTTTGACCCAAACTGACGAGTTAGTAAACAGGGTGAAATCTTTAATCCAAACTCAAACTACTTAATATACATGTTGTTTCGTATTAAACAATTTAGATTAAATGTGCCAGAGAGTTACTAAAGCCAAATCTACTAATTTTGCGTCATGTAAGTTGTATTGTGCAAATTTTTACAAGTTCCAAGTCAGAGATGTGGACTTATTAAACCTGAAACAAATTTTATTTTATTTTTAAGGTGAAAAGAATGCACCCTAAGGAGCCTATTTACTTCAGCTTATTTTCAATTTAGTTTCTAACCTAATTTCCTTCTCCTAAAGTAAACGGACCCTAAGTTGGGACTCTATTTCACTAATGAAAGAAGTCATGGGTGTATGAGACTAAATGCTACATTAGCTAAGAATACAGGGCTGATTTCTATTTTCATCATTCGTGGAAAATAAAACTCAGATGAACCGATGACATGGATGGCAACCTCGGAATTTAGAAAATTGTAGCTATATTTGAGGAATTGGAAAATATCTTGGCATTGTTAGGGGATAGTGCTTGATAATTTTCCGCTTTCACTTGTGATGAACATAAAATGACCTTCATTTTAGTTCTCATATTGCTAAGATTTTTCCACCTAGAACACTTGAAAAACATCACATGACATTTCTAATACTAAGTGTTTCTAGTACGTTGTTCCCCATTAATCTGCTAACCTAAATTTGACTTGTCTGAACTTAGATTATTTGACTTACTATAACTAATTAGAGCTTTTCTAAACTAATTAGAAGTCTTCAAAGCTGTAGATTTAAATTACGGTTGCCTCCATTGAGACTCATCTAATCTTATTTGAACATATTAGTCCATATTTTTTGTTCTTCTTCATTGATTCCTCAAGTTTTCCACCCTTGAAGAGATAAGAGCGCTCCTCAAAACAATGAATTCCATTAGGACTAGATGCTGATGAAACAAAGAATATTGACAAGAGGATTGTAAAAGTGTTTCAAAGATGACATATGATCCTTATTAGGAATCATGATGATTCGCAACACTCCCACCAGCTTAATAACTGGCAACAAAACTAGATGGTGATCAATTTGTGTTATCAGTTTATAAAAATCAATTAAGTGGACAATGCATCACAAGAATCAAAGAAGACATTGACTCATCATTGAAAGGATTTGCCCTAAGTAATGATTGCAATGCACAGTTTTACCCTTATCTGTAATTAGTTGAAGAATAGATGCAGACCAATATAAGTTCAGTTCAGAAATTGTAATGTAAAAATAGTTATCGATGCACACTTATATTAATTATACCGAAAGATGGAAGAATAAATACCAGCCTCAAAAGCATAGTCACTTGACATGCGATCCTTCACAACAGCAACAGTAAGACCAGCATTGGTTGTAGCATTCCCACAAACATATATGCCACGTGGAGAAACAGCAGATGCAGCTTGAAGTAATTGGCTCTTTCCCAATCCAGGATCACCTGAGTATATAAAATTTGGTCTCACTCCTATTTAGTCTAGAGCTTCTCAAACACTATGTTTAAAAGTGCAGCAAATGATTTCTTAACTCTCCATTTCAAATTTAGATGTAAGAGGCCCTGCATACCAACGATAATAACATGAATGTCGCCTCTGACAGGTACCTTATTCTGATCCATAGAATGCTTGCGCACCCCGCCAAAGAGAGACAAAGTAATTCCAGCTGTACAGAAAATAAAACATACTATTATGACTTTAAAGCATCAAAGCAACTAAGCAACTAAGACTTGATGCAATCATGCAAGTACATAGAAATATTTTCTTCCATTTGATTTGGCTGTATATGGAAGTATAGATTGTATTGGCCAACTATACTTTTCTGTAACTATCAGAGCTAATAAGACTATCGAGTATCGGCCAATACTGCCATTAAAAGTACAATAAGGCCAATACAAAAGCATAATAACACTATAGCAGATAATAAGCCCATACAACCAGTAAACAATTCAGAGTTTCAGACCACATCAACTATAAGTCTACAACCCTTTACATTCTGAAAGTATGCTTCTTTGATGTGCAACTGTTACCATGAACAGATGATTATTGAATGGAGGTTTAATAATTATAGTCTTCAGGCAATTGAGGTATTCTTTATTAAACTTTAAGGTCATACTTTTCTAACTATGGCCATTGATTCCAACACTATATATTATCAGTAATAGGTAACAGAATTAGTCTCAACAAAGTATCTAAGCAAGGTAAAGCATCACATCGTAGGCATAGTTATTGTTATAACTAAGCATCACAAAAATCCAAAGGATTTGAGCTTCATTTGACACCAAACCTAATCACTAATTCTCCTCACAAGGCACTTCTCTAACAATGTCATTGCATAAAGAAAGGGAAAGGAAAAGAAGGGGATGGAAGAATAATGAGTCTTCCTTCTAAATCTCTCCATTTTTGGAGATCAATTTTATACAATGTAATCCCTCGATTTCTCTTCCTTCCAATGTTCGTCCTTCCTCATTTGTTATCCAAATGAAGGATATTCTATCCTTTCCTTTCCCTCAATTTCCTTCAATCCAAACAAAGGGTAAGGAAAGGAGGACATTCAAGGATCGAAGAATTCTCTCATTAAAATAAGAGTTCTGCCTTACCTCTATCATTTCAGAGACATTTCCGTTAAAAAAAATTTCCACTGAACTACAAATAAGACAACCATTACAAATTACTTTTAACTTTGATCATTCTAATCTAAAAATGGAAGCAAGAATCTTTCTACATTGTTATTATGGATGAAAAAGAAAAACCATATAGCTCCCACTCCCTATGTCCAATATGTTTGCAAAAGTTTGGGATGTAATGGTCTTTTAATATTAGATGCGTATCATTCCTCCCCCATTTCTATAATGACAAGTAAATTATGACTACATCAATGTATCAAGTCTATAGCTCTAAATGAAACTTCTACCTTCTAAATCAAAATTGTGCAAAGCAGAGACCATAGCATGTACGCAAATTTTTATTTTTTCAAAATATCCAATGATAATTACCTTCATATCAAAATATGTCAATATGCATAGTTTTTGCCAATCATGAGTTATTGTAAACTCCCTCCATCTTTACATTAATTACAATATTCCCCATTTGTTCATTCCTATTTGTTGGTTACACTTTCACTTCATTCCATATTTGGAAACAAAATCCAATAGTACCCTGTCTTACCCCTATACACTACTTTCTCAATTTTTCCAATGCATATTTTACATACACATTTTCTCTTCTATAACTTAACAAACACCACAAAAACATTATCTTACCTCTCCCACAGGAGGTTTGGACTAGAGAGAAATTGTAGCTCATTTATCATAGGGGCAGTTTAGGCATGTCCACTCAGTGTAAATATGAGACATCAATATTATTGCATTTGAAAAAGATAATGCAGTCTGTGAATTGATCCCACATCCAATAAAAGCAAGCAGTTGGTAAGAAACTTTACTGAGTTTATAGTCTATACATTCCATATGCTAAAGACCAATGTTTAATTCTCTTCTTATTTTAGCCATTCTTTGCATATATGATCTTTATTATGCCAACATTAAGTTTGACATAGATGGAAAAAAAAAAAGCACTGTGGTTCTTAGCATGGAAAGTGGAGGTGGAAACTTACCCTTTACAAATTCATGACCATATATAGATGGACATATAGAATGAATCATTTGGCGGAAGACATGTCGACCATGTTCTTCACTAAACTTAACAATAAATTCCAAATCCCTCGGAGAAAATGAAAACAAGTCAGACAGCTCAGTCGCTCTAACATGAGTGATAGAGTAGTCAGAATCTTCAGGAACAGACTGTGACTTTGAATTTGTTACAGAAACTGCTTCCAGATATAAATAGTATAAACCTTGGTGCTTGCCTTTTGATTTACCTGATATATTTAAAGCTAACAAAGGTTAATAAAACTGGTTACTAATGCAAGGTACTTAAATCAATCAACCAATCAATAGAAGGTACTTAACAAGAACTAAAATTTGGACAACAAATACAACGAGAGTCATTTGTCATAGTCACTAGTCAAGTGTCAGTAAACATTCATATAATAGGCCAAACAGCACGCGAGTCCAGGCTATATTATAGCTCAAGATTAAGCTGGAAATCTCCAAAAAAAAA
Organism: Bassia scoparia; assembly: GCA_008642245.1. NCBI lineage: Eukaryota > Viridiplantae > Streptophyta > Magnoliopsida > Caryophyllales > Amaranthaceae > Bassia > Bassia scoparia. Next base: position 11,004 of record SNQN01006225.1, on the reverse strand, counting down.
AAWAAATAAATAAATAAATAAAGACATAAACTCAGATTTCAGTCTACGTTAGCTTTAAAGTTTGATGAATACATTAAGTTATTGGTCAAATAAGGCAACCCCAGAAAAAGCTCAATTTCAAGTTGGAAAAGATGTGAGCATATGAGAAGAAACAAGAGAGAGAGAGATTTAATGAATTAGCTAAGTGGGTAGGGGTAGTCTAGGAATTCAATGATAAGTAAGTTAGTAATGCCTTGAGGAAGAAGTGAGCAAGTTAGTTTTTCTATAACTGCGCCAGTGGGTTTCCTACTGCCGGTCCCAAGCCCGGATAAAGCAGGAGGGTTGTGGTAGGCCAGTGACAGCCAGCATAAAAATTTGTCACATCTTATGACATGAACCAAAATGATAATTTCGTGGGGGCGTTTGGATGACCTCCCGGAATAATCACATTTGGTTCATGTTAGCCGACCCCACATATGGGATTAAGGCTATGATTGATTGATTGATTGAGAGGAGTAGAGATGGAAATGCATATGCTGAATATTGAAGAGTGTTTCAGTTGCTTAGTGGGAGAGAGTGAGCTTCTCGAAAGCTCATATTTGAGAGCGAATCCAACTCTTTTAAGTGGAATTACCATACAAAATTAGTTTTGCATTATAGTAATATAATCATCTTCTTCCTATTTTCGGAACTATAAGAGCTGCAAGGTAAATTAATTTATCGCGGGAGGGAGAAGGTCCATCTAAGAGCTAGCTTACACAGGTAATACAAATGGTAAGGAAAGTCATAGAATTGCATATGCAAGCACGCAATCATCCCACACACACACATACACAAATTAAAAAAAAAACTTTGCTTCTAGTTTTCTGCAAATTTTGGTTGTACCTCCTCCAAGGTCCATGTAATTGTTAATTTGTCGTATGATTCCAGATACTGTCACCACATCGCCAGGGATACATGCATCAACAAGATCTTCAGCAAGCTCGCATTCTACTGTTCGGGGAACTCGGCCTTCTTCATGATTTTCAAGTTTGAGAAGCTCTTGTAGTCTAGAGAAAATTATAATTCAAGTACTCAAGTTACAAATCATCCAACGATATAAAATGTTAAGTTTAAGGGTGTCTAAAAAGTCCAAAACAATGCCAACTTGCAACATCATCACCTTATATTTTTTACTTTCATGTTTTCCTTCATTTGAGCGAAGGTAATTGACAAGAAAAATGATTCAACCCTTATAACACAGAAGTTTAGTAAAAGACCTTTCTCGCAACTACAGGAATGTCAATAATCTATGCATCTGTTATAAAAGGACCTAGATCTCAAAACATTTCATAATAAGACAAGGCTTGCCTTATTTTTTGAAAATCGATGGACTGCGCAGTGGACCTAATGGGTGCAAATGTTTTTCCTTTGCAACACTGCATTATACAAATTGCTGGGGGAGAATATTTCCCATCAGGAAAGAAGCGTGTGATGTCAGCTCCACACTGAATGCATTTGAAGGTCATCTGCATCACCAATGGTTTAACGGTGCTGACCTTTACAACAGTACCACGCACAGATACCAGCCTGTCTACCATATCAAAACCAGAAACAAGTAAATACGGTTTTATGCCTGCACTAGACTGCAAATTTAGAATCTTTTAGAAAAGCGTTGAACCAAGGTTGATTTTTGTCTATACCAATATAAGCTGCTTTCAAGTTCCTCAAAGCAATCATTGATTCAGGGTAGTTATGAAGCCTGATATTTATCTTCTCATGAAATTCAAACTTTATTTTCTCCTGAAAAGACATGACCTGTATACATTGAAAAGTGTATCGATTATAACAAAGGTATTTACGGTTTTTATAAGCAAAGGCTGAATAGACTAGTTAAAGATCTTTGATGACTATAGTATGTACCGTATGAATGGCAGCACCCATGCATAAGAGAGCATCTTTTGGGAATTCCTCCAATTTGTCATAGAAATGCTTATTGTCACATATCTTTTTGAACTCTTGAAAGTTCAGCGGTAACGAGAATGCATAATTTTCTTGCTTTACCTGTTCATTCTAATTCTACGTCAAATCTCTTTGATAATTAATAAGGCCAAAAAAAAGAAAACGAAAGAAACGATATTTCATATTCAACATTAACAGTTGTCTGGGGACAAGCCCAAGAAGCTATAAGCCTATGAAAGGTCATAAACATCCCACAAGAAAGAGAAGATACGATGTCATAACACCTATTGGAATCTTCAGCCAACAGTTGATTGTAGCAATCTTAGGTACTAACATGAGCCCATGAGCATAACATATCTGATGTCACACAGTGCCCACTTATTTATTACTATAACAAATACTGTAACTTGGAACAGGATTCACATGCATAATGGACGCATTAACAACCTATGTACTTGAGAATTCTGACATCAGGGTATTGGAGGTGCCAAATTAAAAAAAGAAGAAGAAGCGTCAAAATGAAAGACACAGATATTGACTCCAAAAGCAAAATAAATAAATAAATAAATAAATAAATAAACTTGTTTATTACTATGATGTACTGGTAAATATTTGAGTCAATTTAGGGCGACAAAAGAAGTATTATGCTAAATGGTTAGAGAGTTCAAGGTCACTGCCAATTAACAAATCACAAAGTGTTATAACTTTCCAAAAAACTGGACAGCTAAAAGCATATGAAGAGCCATAAATTCTACTCCCTCCGTTTTTTATTAGATGTTCCATACCAATTTGGCACGATGTTTAAGAGTTGATTGAGTTAAATAAAATGATTGAGTAAGTTGGATAAAATAGTTGAGTAATTTAAGTAAAAGAGTAAATGTGTGAGTGATTTTTTTTTTTGCAAAAAAATAATTTTGGGTGAATAGATTGGGTAAAGTAATGAATGTTGACTTTCGAAAGGAGTAATTCATTAATGTTAGAGTAAATAAAGTAGGTAAAAAGTAAAAAAAAAAATTATTTTTAGATTGGTTTGGAACAAATATTTGAAAACACCCCAAAATGGAAACCGGAACAACTAAAAAAAACGGAGGGAGTAATAGACTAATTTAATTTTGTTTTATTTCTTTATTTTGAAGAAATTCTAATAGACTAATATTAATGGCTCTATTAACAGCTCGAAATTTTTATCTGGATCAAACGATAAGGATTTATATCTTTCCTACTGCTCATAAAGTTTATGCTTACTGCACTCTGACAAAATTGCAGAAAGAACATCAGTAAAATTGTCCATGTAGATGATTTTGACTTGATCATTTATGCATCAGTCATACACACCTCTCTCACTGCCTCCCAAAGAGCGACAGAGAGGAGGGGGGGATCTATGTTAATTCGAATACTTTCTCCGTTTCAAAAAAGTTGCAACAAATGCATATTCACGTATTTSAAGGAAAAAATTTAACAATGTAAACGAACAAATTAATCAAAATAATTTTGTTCAATCTATGTTAATTCAAATACTTCGTATAATAGATTTCTCCTTTAGCCAAATAAAAAATCTTTACACTGTCTCAAAAACTCTATTATTTTAAACAAGGAAAAAAGATTCAACTGGGTGACTATGAACCTATGATAGATATAAGTTTAACACAGTTAAAAAAATCTTCCATAATTGTATATGACAGCATAAAACTGACACGAAACATTACAATCGAACTACAAAATGCACTTGATAAATCTATATTTGCCTCAATGACATCTTATTGCCCAATGTCCATACAATTTTACGATTGACTTCATTAGCCCTTCAGGCGTTTTAAAATATACCAGTACAAACAATCCCTTTCACACTCATCAAAGGATCAAACACAACTAAACAGCCATCTACAAAACTAATGGCATTTCAAACCATTACATAATAATATCTCAACAAATAATAAATTTAATTGCATTACTCCATAAATAACATTGATTTAGCGATGTAACAATGAAATTAGGGCAAAACAGTAAAGCAGACGACTTGAAACAACACATAACAATTCGACATCAAAGTTTCCCCATCATACACCGATATTGGCTGCAGAACTCAATTGATATTGCGATACTTACCTAGTGTACTTAATTTAACTTAAAAAAGTGATATACCAAATCGAAATAATAACATCAAAACTCACAAATCATTTCCCTATTCAAATCAACCAATTGATATATAAACAACATCAAAATATTCAAAAACACACTGCAACAAATAACAAAATTAGCTGCAGAACTCAATCAACTTCACTGTCAAAGCAGCCTAACCACGGTTCAACTGAACAAATACATTTTCACCTAAACAATTAAAACGCAAAGAAATTCAATTCACTTCCAGAACATCACAATCAGAAACAAATTTCATCATTCAATTCTTCAAAACCTAAACAAATGTCGAAATTAAATTAAACCTAACAAAATACGATCATAACTTAAATAAGAGATTCGGCGAAAACCTGAGAAACAATAAATTGGGCGTCAGGTGATTTGAAGAAGTGGACGAGCTCAGAAATGAGGATATGTCTCCAATTATCATAAGCGAGCTCAAATTGCGGGAAATATATAGGCCAAATTTGGAGAAGATCGCAATGAGGTGCTACTTTTGATGAATTGTGATGAATTTTCATCGAAATTCGGCGTTCTCCATTGTCGAATTCCATGCTATTCTCTTCTCTCTTCAATCGCAAAAAACTGTGAAAAAGAAGTTGCTGAAGGTGTGCAAAGAGGTTGGTTTTCTTCCTTTTTGGCGGGAAAATTCTGTAGAGACCCTCTTATGGGAAGAGGTGATCAAATAAAGCTCGACATGCAAAATTGGCCCGGCCCGACCAAATGGGTGGGTTACATTTTGCCCCGGTTTTTTCGGCTCGAAAGTCGTAAATAGAGGGGTGATAGATCTGATTAGCAGATAGGCCAATACGATAAAGGTAGGGCTGTACAAAACCGGATGTAGGAAAAATTTCGATTCGAATTATTGGAAAACTGTTTTTTTTAATCCAATTCCGATCCAAATAATCCGAATTTCCAAATTTACGGATATCCGAAAAAATCGGATCGGAAAAGCAGATATCCGAATTCGGTTTTGGAGCTTTATATTGCATGACTTTAATGTCAATTTTTAATTAAAATTCAAACATTCTGGCTCAATATCCGATTTCCGAATTTAAAATCCGAATATCCGATCGGATTTCTGAATTTAAAATCCGAATATCCGATCGGATTTCCGAATTTAAAATCCGAATATCCGATCGGATTTCTGAATTTAAAATCCGAATATCCGATCGGATTTCCGAATTTAAAAGCCCAATTTTACATATAACTCGGAAATTCGGATAATCCGAATTAAATAAATTACATTCCGGATCCGATTCGATTTCCAAATTTTAAAACCGGATATCCGATCCGATTTTCCGAATTTTAAAAATTCGGATCGGAAGTCCGTATTTTCGAAAAAACACGTATATCCTATCGGAATCGGAAATTTCTACACAGCCCTACATATAGGGTTGTGTTGGGCATAAACTAGGCTTTATACCTGGCAAAAATAAATCTGTCCCAATATTTTATTTTATTTTTTAGTTAAAAAAAATTTGTCCCAATAATTTATTTTAGATTTTAGTAAAAAAAAATTGTCCCAATATTGAGCTGGAAATCAACCATGTATCAGTTGGGACATTTATTTTTTTTTTTTWAAAAAAGTCAATTTTCTGGTCAAACTTGACTTATCTATACTATTATTAAAACACAAGGCGCATTGTTGATATCTCGCCACAATCCAATGCCTTTCAATTGTGAGGTAATTATATTATATCGTCCCTCTCAATTATGTGTTTTCAGTGTTCATTTAATTGTAACTAGTGATGCACAACAAGTAGGATTTGGACTGGATCCTACTGGATCCAAATTCAATTCACTTCCAGAACATCACAATCAGAAACAATTTTTGGCGGGAAAATCAGTTGTAACTGATTTCCAGCTGATCAGTGAGATCGAAGCTGTCAATTAGTTTGTGTATGGCTATAAATAAGTCACACATCATTGTATGAAGACCATTCATGATAATATTAATAAAAATCAGCTTCTCATCTCAATTTCTCTCTTTTCTCTCATCTCAATTCTTTCTTTCTCTTCTCTATTCTAGCTTGATTGTTGTGCACTGATGATTACTGCTTGAAATTAGGATTGATCTTTGATCTTCCTGTATCATTGGTATCAGAGCAAACGAATCCTACATCATTTACTCATTCAATTCATCAAAATTCAAGTGTATACCACCTGTTTTGTGAGAATTACTCAATTGATTTTCTGCTATTCAAGAAAATCAGTTGTTTTTTGTTGAAATTTTGGCTCCGATTGTGACAAGAAGCATGGCTGCAATGGAGGATCACCTGAAGTCATTGGAACAAAGGCTTGAGGAGCAAAATCAAAGGTTGGAAGATCAGAATAAGCTGGTTGACAGAGGGTTTGCAGAAATGATGGCCATGTTGCAGAACATATCTCATCCAAGAAGACATGACTATGAAGATGCTTCACCAAGTACTCCTTTTTCTGATCTTGGCTTCAATAGAAGACTAATTGGTATGAATCCTAAACTGGAATTCCCTAAATTTGATGGCACATTACCTAGAATTTGGGTTAGGAAATGTTGCAAGTATTTCACATTATGTAGAATTGCTGATGATCAAAGGGTTGATTTGGCTACATTACACATGATTGGGAAGGCTGAGAGTTGGGTTATGAGCTATATGGCAGTTAGGAGGAATGTTAATRTTGATTGGAATGATTTTGTTGCTGATTTGAATGCTAGGTTTAAGGATGATGGTAGTATGAATGTAGTTGAGCAGTTTAATAGATTGCAACAAACTGGGTCTATTGAAGATTATGTTGATGCCTTTGAAAATTTGAGATCTATTCTTATGCAATTAGAACATTTCTTGCCTGATACTTACATTCTTGATAGCTTCATTGGTGGCCTGAAACCAGCAATTAAACCCTTTGTTAAAGCCTTTAAACCTACTTCTATTTCTCAGGCTATTGAATTTGCTAGGCTATAGGAAGAAACCTTGTTACATTCTTCTTTGACACCACAAAAGACAATTACATATCCACAAAAAAGCTTTAATAACCCTTCTTTTTCAAAGAACCCCATTCCTTCTTTAAGCAACAATAATAGACCTCCTTTGTTACCTACCCCTTCAATTAAAACAAATCCCCAAAAATTCCAAAATAGAAGCACAAGACCATATACCCATGTTCCTGCAGATATCAGGCAAGAAAAAAATTGCTAAGGGGCTTTGTTTCCTTTGTGATAAACCTTATGATAGGAATCACAAGTGTTCCTTCAAGGAACCACGGTTGTTTATAGTAGAGGTTCCAGCAAGTGAGGAGATAGATGAGTATGGCAATGAGGAAGAAGAGTTAGGATTTGAAGGGGATGCAGAGCCATTATTATCTGTCAATGCTATGACTGGTAATCAAACTTATCACACTATAAGGGTTCAAGGAAAGGTGGCTGATAAGAAGTTTCATATCCTTATAGATTCAGGGAGCACACACAACTTCCTGGATCTAAGCCTAACACAGAAGTTGGGGTGCCAGTTGGAGTCCATTCCTCAGCAATCTGTCACTGTTGCAGATGGAAATTCTTTGCCTTGTGCTCATATATGTAAGGATTTTAAATGAAGAATGCAAGGGAGGGAGTTTGTCACAGATATGATGGTGATTGCCTTAGGTGGTTGTGATATGGTATTAGGGGTGCAGTGGTTAGCTATTCTAGGTCCCATTAGCTGGGATTTCAAGATATTATGCATGAAATTCTGTCTCCAAGGGGCTATGATTTGTTTGTCTGGAGTTCATCCCAAATAGGTTAAAGTCTTGGAAGGGGAACCAACTGCAAAGCTCTTTGAAGCTGATGTGCAGTTGTGTCTATTGCAAGTGAAGGAAGTGGGTGGGGATTTAGTGCCTGGTCCTGAAGTTCTTATGGCTTCTATTGAAGAGCAATGGCCTGAGTTGTCAAGTTTGAAGGAACTGTATGCAGATGTCTTTGCTAATCCCACTGAATTGCCACCAAGCAGAGGTGTTTATGACCACAGAATACCACTGGAGCCTGGAACAAGGCCAGTTAATATCAGGCCTTATAGATATCCTTTGAAACAAAGGGATATCATAGAACAATTGGTGCAAGATATGTTGGAAAGAGGTGTCATTCAGGACAGTTCTAGTCCTTTTGCCTCTCCAGTTGTGCTAGTAGGCAAGAAGGATGGTACATGGAGGTTGTGTGTAGATTATAGGGAACTAAACAAGAGAACTATAAAGAATAAGTTCCCTATTCCTATCATTGATGAGTTGATTGATGAACTTGCTGGGGCTACAGTATTCACTAAACTTGACTTGAGAGCTGGGTATCATCAACTAAGGGTGCATGCTGATGATGTGTACAAGACTTCCTTCAAAACTCATTCTGGACACTATGAGTTTCTTGTTATGCCATTTGGTCTCTCAAATGCACCAGCTTCATTTCAAAACTGGATGTATCATGTATTTAGACCATTGCTAAGAAAATGTGTTATGGTATTCTTTGATGATATCCTGGTTTACAGCAAAACTAAGGATGATCATTGGATGCATTTGGCTGAGGTTTTTGAGCTAATGAGGGTACATAGGTTGTATGCCAAAATGAGCAAATGTGCATTTGTGCAGAAGAAGGTTGAGTATTTGGGTCATTTAATTTCCTCTAATGGGATTGAGACTGATCCATCCAAAGTAGCTGCTGTGGAGAGTTGGCCAGTACTAGCTTCAGTCAAGGAACTCAAAAGTTTCCTTGGATTAGCTGGATATTATAGGAAGTTTGTCAGAAACTTCTCTATCATAAGCATGCCTATCACAGACTTGTTGAAGAAAGGAGCTTTCAAATGGTCTGAGGTAGCTCAGTCTAGTTTCTAATCACTCAAGGAAGCTCTTATTACTGCACCTGTGTTGAGAGTTCTTGATTTCTCAAAGGTATTTGAAGTGGAGACAGATGCTTCAAAGGTGGGCATTGGAGCTGTTCTAATTCAGGGTAATTGTAGACACCTGAAAATGTGTCTCCCCAAATGAGTAATCCGTGATGAAACATACCGCGTCTCGCGTTTGTTTCGTTCAATCAGAAAGATGCTTTGAATCATAAAAGTTGAAATACGCGAGGTCGTACTCGGAAATATTGAGCAAAGGTCAAAGGCAAGGCAAAAAACTTTCTTTCGGTTTTTTCAAAGGTTTTCAAAGGTTTCAAAAGGTTTTCAAAGGCGATTCTCATGCTTTTGATGTTCATCATGTCCGTCACATTTTTCTGAATCCGCCAGTATTTTTAATTATTTTTCTGATTTTTCTATGATTTTCTATGAATTTTGCAATGTTTAAATACGCAGAATACGCAGAAAATACATGAAAATTAGAAGAATACTCCAGAATACGTGGAACCTTCTAGAACATATCTAGAAATCCTTGCTTGGAGAGCAAGGGTGTCTAGGTGCGTCGAATCAAGGGAAATCACGAATAGAATCGGAGGAAATCAAATATTTCGAGGTTTTTGGAAAATATACACGAAATATTGAGCGTATATACGCAAGTGATGAGCGTATATACGCTCAACAGGAGCGTATAACGTCAACAGGAGCGTATATACGCTCATACAAGATCTACGAAATTGCCAAAAGCAAGAAGCGTATATACGCTCAAGGATGAGCGTATATACGCTCCTCATGAGCGTATATACGCTCATCCTGAGCGTATATACGCAGGGTTGTTTTGTGCCTCGTTTTGCTGTGCCTATAAATACTCCCTGCCTTGCTCAGTCCGGGACACCACGACTTCATATGCTTCCTACGCATACTCCCTCTCTCTCTAAACATTCAAAACACTCAAAACACATTATACTTTCGTTTTAGTTCAAAGCATCGATTCTCTTTCGAATCACAAGCGATAACAAAGGTTGAATTCTGAGATTACTCACCAATAATCTCTCTCACTTCTTTTAATATTGACTAACCATTGTTATGAGTTTTTAATATAATTAAAGCAAGTGTAGAAACTCACTTTTAACTTGTTTCATGTAAATATGTAGGTTTTCACAATGTTTGCAAGGTTTACATTGGTTTTTGTTTTTCATTTCATTATTATTATTCATTGTCAATACTAACAATTCTTTTCTCTTGTATAGTAATTGAAGGCGAAAGATCCATTGCACTTGCGTTTTATCAAGGACTAACAATCACTTTCTTTGTTTTCATGTAGCAATTCAAGGCAAAGGATTCGTTTCATTGCGTTTACGAACTAACTTTTGTTTTCTTTTGCAGATTTAGGGTAGATGAGTTTGCATTATACTTTGAAGTTTATGCACTTCATCTTATTGCATCTTGTCATTGTTGTATGACTTTGTATATGTTTTGCTAAACAAAGCGGATTATGTGAATCACTTTAAATCAGATTAACTATGGACAACCTGTTTTAGGCACCGTTTAACATGATTATACAAGTGGTCACAATTTCTAGGTTAGGTAGTCGCTTGTGCATAATAGTAACACGCTTTCGTAGTAATTTAGGGTCAGAACGCTCCTAAGGTGCTAAATATGTAAGTTGTGTGCATCCAATAAATCGTGATTAATGGAATTGCAATGAGACCGAATAGAGGGCCGCTACATGCGGGCGAATTGGGTTACAGTTCTGATTCGTACCATGTCCCCGAACCACCGACTGGTTACTTGATTGGACGTGGGGCCATTGTTTTGGCACCAACGTTTCGGGCGTCCGTGAAAACCTTTCTAGGCACGGTGGCGACTCCCCTCATTCGACAACACTACCCCAACGCACTCACGTGCGGGTTTTCGTGGCTCAAGCCCACGCACGAAGCACCTCGATGTAGTACCAAGCCGCACGCCCGCTATACGCTGAGGGCGCGGCCCACGTCCTACATTTGGCGACTTCACTGGGGATAATCACCGTTAGTGAAGTGGACAGACTTGAAAAGTCTCGTAATTCCTCATCACGTTTATTGGATTTTGCATTTTGCATGTGACCTTTCGA
>SNQN01006224.1:22752-39928 GCA_008642245.1 Bassia scoparia | reverse complement strand
AAATCTTTTGGCAATCATGTCAATTTCATCTTCATCCTCTTCTACTGTTCCTTTTAAGGCTATGCCTCTGGCTGGTTCCTTCTCAGTCTTAGAGTCAATTAATAACTCATGTGTCATGAGGGAACCAATCAGCTGTTCCAGAGACAATGTAGACAAATCTTTGGCTTCATAAATAGCAGTGATCTTGGCTGTCCATGCATCTGTTAAACTGCGCAATACTTTTCTCACAAGATCCTCATCAGAAAAACTTTTCCCAAGGGATCTAAGATCATTGATTATTGTCATGAATCTACGAAAACAATCATTAATCTTTTCACCCTTGTTCATAGCAAATAATTCATATTTAGACATTAGTAAATCAATTTTGGATCTTTTTACCTCGCTGGTTCCTTCATAAGCAAGTTCAAGAGTATCCCAAATTTCTTTTGCACTGCTGCATCCAGAAATTCGGTTATACTCTGCCTCACCTATAGCCTGTTGTAGTATTGACATTGCTTTGGCATTTTTCTCCAGCAGCTTGTAATCTGCAGTCACCAGTTCACTGTCTTTCTTTGGAGTCTTGTTCCCTTCAGAGTCAGTCTTCATGATCGTTGGGACCATTTTTGACCACGAGCCAGCACTCATAGTCAATCCCCATAATTACATTTTTGATCCTGTTTTTCCACCATGCATAGTTGCTTCCGTTAAACTTGGGTGTTTTGCTATCATATCCGATTGCTACCTAATTCTTGAGTACTCATGCTTGACTTCTCTAGATGTTACTCTTACAAGAAGCCTTGGCTCTGATACCAATTGAAGGTTCTAAGATACTCAAGAGGGGGGGTGAATTGAGTATAATCGACTGTGACCAATTTTTCTTTTTGCTTTTGATCTAATGATAAGGAACCAGTTGGGCTGGTTCCTATACGCAGCGGAATGTAAATAAAGCAGTAAAAGAACACACAGTATTTAACGAGGTTCACCCAACTCTGGGCTACGTCCTCCTACCCTAAGCTCTTTTATTAATCAACTCTGAAAAACAAAGAACTTGCTCACTCTACTGTTTCCCTACTCCGGGAACCAGTACACCCCACACTCAACTCTGACTCAACTCTGAATGTGCACTCGACTCACACTCGTAAGTCCAACTTTGTGTTTGAACTCACAAACACTACCCAGGCTTTCAACCCCTCTGTTGATAGCCCTTACAAGAACAATATTTCTCTCATATGAAATACTTCTTAAAAAGCTAAGTAAGAGAATGATGTTTGCTCGATGTATGCTCGTGTATGACTCGATGGTTATGAACTAATGCTTTTTGTGTTTTTCTCTCAAAATAGTTTACTCCTTTTTCATCCGTGGAGAGAGATATAGAATGTTGAAGTATAGACGTATATTTATATTAACTTAACCCTAGTTTCCATAAATCTATTCTTGCCAAACAAGGCAAGATTAGTTTTATGGAAAGTATTTATCTTGTTCGATTTTATCCTAAGATTTTGATCGAACAAGATATATACTCCCAGTTTTAAGGTAATATATATATCCATCTATAATTCCAGCTGCAAATAATCTTTCAAAATATCTTTTGAAAATATTTTAGAAAAACCCTTTTCAAAACCGCAGCCAACATTCCATCCAGGAACTACGCTGGTTCCCCAGCTTGGTTCCTTGAGTGTGTTATGAATTTTGTTCCAAGCTTTGTACCAAAATTCACAATATACTCACAAACACTTAAGCACTTAGTTCATTTTCATTTAGTCACACTACAGAGCATATTACATGAAAATCCTTAATTTAAACTCTAAATTACAATTCTTCGAATCTTCATGCAATCTTCAAGAACTTGAATCTTTCCTTTAATTACTTCAATCTTTGAGCACAGCTTATATCTTCGAAAGGATTCACACTTCAAGTCTTGGAATAGATCTATTACTGCACATATAACAATGTTAACATGCAACAAAAGATATATGACTGTTCTTCAGAATAACAGTCAAGGAAACAGCTCGTACTAGTTCTGCACCAGTGAATGAGCTCTTATGTAATCAGCTGTTCCTTGTAATAAACAAGTTAGTTTCAAAGCATTCTCATTAAAATATTAACTTGTCTAGGGAAACAAGTTTCTAAACTAGCTGGTTCCCCGAACCAACTATATGCATATTTTAATCATCTTGTTTCCTGTAATGGTTTGTCATCATTCAAAACTTAAGGAACTCAACAAGGTCAACCCCCCTAAGGCGGGGCGAAGCCCTACAGTTACACCTAAGTTTCTTTTTCTTTTTTGCACCTTGCCTACAAATAAGCACCTTTGGGGGCTCATTTGGCACGTTTTGGACATTTGGAGACACGGTGTACGGGCGTTGGGGCGTCAGGGGGCCAGACTGGGTCCGGTCCCTCTGCTCCGGAGGGTCCAATTAGTTGATAACTTGGTTTATTTCTAGAATTGAATTCTTGCTTTTGCGTAGTGTGAGTATGCCTAGAGTTGTGTGTTTATACTCGAAACGAGTAGAGGAAGTCACCACCACACTTCTTTCAAGAAACTATGGAACCCAATTTAAGCCTTTCTTATAATTGCATAAAGCAAGGCGAAGGAATCCATGACAAGTTTGGATTAAGGGACAAGGGTAAGGGTGAAGTAGTGCCCCCCCCCCCCCCCCCCCCGCATCCAGCGGCCTCTACTCGGTCATTGCGAGTCCATTGTAAAAAAGACAACAACAAAGATATTTCCGTTTTAACCCTAAGCATGTAAATTACCTAAAAGAAATAGATGCACATAGGTTTAATTTGTTGTTGCGACATGTGTTGTTTATCATCCGTATTAAAGGTGCCTAAAAGCTAATTTGTCCAAGGATTAGTCTTATTAAGCGTAAGAACATGTAATCTGTCGGTCTTGTTTAAGACATAATAATAGTGTGATTTGCAAGCATGCAAGCATTCAACAAGAATTAAAAGTTGTTAATCATGTTTACATACTAATTTACATAGAAAGTTTAATTTCTAACAAGCATACAAAAGGGGGTTTAGGAATTGAGACATAGGCCTCATACTAACCTTGCAACACGGTGCTTTCGATCGAGAACGGTGCTTCTAACCCTTAAGAAACCTTGTTGCTTTAGAACCCTTAAGAACCTTTGAAAGAGACCTTTGAATTGTATTTGATGTGTAAAACAATTGCAAAACAATTTGTGAATTTGAATGCAAAGTAAGAGAGTATTTGAAAGAGAAAGAGGAGAGAAATGAGCAAAATGAGGGTGTATGAAGTGTGTATGTCTCGTGAATGTTGCAAATGAAGGGTCGAGACCTTGTATTTATAGGAAAGGGCTAAAAAAGGAAGGAAAGTGGGCATAATCACTCCCAAAAATTGGCGCAATAGCGCCCAGGCTTTTTTCTCTCGACTTGCCTTATTTTGTGCGGTGTAATTAAGGAAAATAAGATTTATTGCATATGAAAGCCTTTGGCTTGTAAGGGAAGCTAGAGGGATGCACCTAGACATCCTTAGGGAGGAAGTTAACRTATCCCCACYCTCTAGAATYTTCCGGAAGCTTCCGMAATGAGCCYTTTTATTGGGGTMCGCATTTTTGCTTTGAAAATTCATAACTYATTTTCTGTAAGTCCGGAAATTATGGAAAAATATTCATAAATTCCTTATAAAAATTAGTGCACTGTGTTAAAATCTTGTGAATTTTGGAATTGTTTTCATAATTTAATTAATTATCGCAAAATTAATTAAATTGTTGAAAAATCCTGAAAAGTTCTAGAAAAATGTTTTAAAATAAGTTAAAAATTATTTCGAAATTAAAATGAATTTTTAAGGGTGCTTTGTGTAGGAAAATATGCCCAGTGTAATGAAAACTTGCCTTTTTTAGGATATGACAAGGCCCTAGCTCTCTCAATTCAGCTTGTGTGTTGCAAGGGGTGTCTTATCATCGGCCTTCTTGGGCTAGGGAAAAATGWAGGTATCTACAAAAGCGCCCACTTTGGCTGAGTTTGTAGAAAAGAATATCTCGTAAAACGAAAGCCAAAGTACCCGGTACTTGTAAAACAAATGTGTTAGTTTTACTTGCACCTGCGGTTATTGCTTGCTTACTTCTTGCTTGCCTATTATTCTTTTTTTTATGTTTCTTGTGTCTTTTCTTGTTTTCTTGRTTTCATTTCCATCAATGCTTTTGTGTTCACTGGGGATTTTTGTGTGTGTGCTTTTGCTGATATTTGCTTCCATCCTTTTCGGTGTCGCCGTCTAGGAAGATTCTGTTTGTATTTGTGCATGCTCTGTCCTTTTCAGTGCCACCATCCAGGAATTCATGGGGAATTGGTGTTTATGCCTTCATCTATCCTTTCCCGTGTCGTCGTCTAGGAACATTTACCATTAACAAAGCTCTTCCGGTGCCGCCGTCCAAGATGACCCCTTTCTAGTGCTTATGTCTGAGAGAACGCTACGCTTAGTTCGTATATCCTTTTGTGCCCCGCTCCGGAGTACCATGTCTATGACCTGTTTATAACCTTTTCAGTGCCACACCGTCCAGAATACTTCAATACCATCTATTTTGGTGCCCCTTCCAAGATTCCCTCTCTCATTCTTATGTCGGTGAACTGTCTGCTCATATCCTTTGCCTGCTTAACTTATGTTTGTGTGGCTACTTGATCTCTTATGCCTTTTAACCCCTTTTCGATGCCACCGCAAGAAAACCCATTTCTCAACTCTTTTCTTCGTGCCTGCCTTGAATCTGCTTTAGCCTACTTACTCCTTTCCGGTCGGCCTTCCAAGAGAAACTTGGGTTAACGTTTCGCGTATCACATGATTGCGTTATAACGATATTTTTTTTCTATCGGCCTGCTGATCTTGCTATGACTTCTACTCCTTTCCGGTGTCGCCTTCTAGAACTTTAGGGTACATTGTGTGTCACGACGATCGCGTATAAGACCTTTTTGCTGCCACTGTTAAACTCTTATTCCTGCTTATGTCTTTCGGTATTACCGTCTAGGAAATTCAAGTTTTTGCTTATGCCTGCTTGAATTTGCTTCGCAGCGTGCTTATCTCTCCTTTCAGGTTCATGCCCATCAAGAAAACATATTCACTATTCTGTTGTAGTGGTGTCTTTTGCCGAATATGCTGCTGAGGATGTGTCTAAGCTTGGGTGTCTGATGTACCTCAACCAGGATTCTTTGATTTTGTTTACTTTACCTTTTCTTCCTTGCTCTGTCATGGACTACGGAATGTACCCTTTCAAATGTCTATAGTCATCTTGTCAGAACATTTTGATTGCTGTGCTTTTGAATTTGAAGGGGAATGGCATTCCTCATTTATATTAAAATGTTCTACAGATGATTTATCTGTAGAGCCAATCATAATCGTTCTAGAAGTTCACCCCCCAGAACGTTACGCTGGCTCAGAGCCACCCTGTTCTAGCATCGGAGCCTAATCCTGCGTAGATACCCTGACCTTCGTTGATGTGAATGTTGAAAATCCTTGGTTTGTTTCTAGGACTCGCTTAGACTTCCTGAACTTTGAGTTTGTTCTGACTTTGCGATTGTCGCTTTTTGTGAGTTGACTAACTTCTATGCATGCAACCTTTGTACGTCATTTTGATTCCTGACTCTTTACAACTTTGTTTTGAGCGTGACGATGGACTCACAAGTCAACTCAACTTATAGCCTATTATGCAAGACATGCTGTCAAGATTTCTGTGCAATGGCAATGACTCTCTATTAGACACTTAGTCAAAGAAGCAAATCACGTGATGTGATTTGAGATCATAGGACTAGAACCTCTTAACTCAAAGTTTGGCTCAGCTCAAAGCAGTTGAATGAAAGCTCATTTGTGAAATCATTCAAGGACTTGGACCTAGTGTACTGTGAATCTTCATATCCTTCCTGTCGTCTCCATGGTAATTAGCAAGCTGGTGCCGTTAGGTCTCCCTTTCTGCTATGAGCCCCCCAGTTTTTGATATATGCCGAGAACATAAGTGCTGACTCTCATTACACTACGTTTGTTGTTTGCGTGAGACGCTGGCATTGGTTGAGCACTGTGCGAAATATGTTTCGGCTATGAAGTGCCTCAGTCCTATCCTGCTTAAGGTTTATGGTGCTTTCAATGTAAGGAGCTTTTCTTTTTTGTTCTTAAGCCTTAATGACTCTGAATGGTAGTGCGCAAGCTCAATGAAACGAACTTTTGGGCACAGTAGTGATGCACTTGCTAAAGATGCTTGCTTAGGCTCACATGCAGCGAAGATGACACTTAACTCGGACACTTGCTTGTCTCCCCTCGGCAAAGCGTGTTGCTATGAGAACCCTTATGCGCAGTGTCAAGCCTATTAATGAAGTGAGCACATGCCTCTGTAGAGTCGTTGCATAGCATGAAGCCTTTGTTTGACATTGCAAGCCCCCAATTTTTTGGAGTTTCTACCCATTGACCCTGTCACCATTGACCTGTACCATGTTGCGTTCTCTAGCGTAAAGGGACTCTTTTGACATAGACTCGAAAACATAAAAGAAAAAGGAAAATGARTGTCTAGGTGGAGGGACTCTCCGACTCAACCTATGCTAGAACTTTATGACTCTTTCTCATGTCGCCTTTTGTTGTGGACTGCGGGTGCTGCGAGTGATGGCTTTGCTTCAGTTGCTTAGCTTCTTACCCTCGGGAAGGATAGGAAGGTGATTGTCATCAATGATGTCTTGTATGTGATCCTTTAAAGTAATGCATTCATCGGTAGAGTGACCATGGCCACAATGGTACTCACAATACTTACTTTTGTCCCACTTTGCTAACCTCTTGTCAATTGGTGTATCTAGAGTTGGGCCCAATGTGGTGATTAAGCCTTGAGCGAAGAGTTGCTCGAATTCTTGCATGTTACTCATTCCTAAAGTACTGTACTCGTGTCTCTTTCGAAATCTTAGTCGTCCCCCAACTTCAGTCTTGATTGGTGAAGGGCCACCAATGGACTTTTGTGCTAGCTCTTTCTTTGTTGCTTCWAATGAGTGTACCTTAGATTTGAGGACCTCAAGTTCATTAGACATTGTGTTGAGAACCATGTTGACTAGGTTGAACTATGGGCCAACTTGTGTTGCTGCTTGCTCGAGTAAAGCAATCCTTGCATGCATGGAGTTAATGGAGGATTACATTTCAATGATGTCGCGAGTGGTGTTGCTTTCTTCARCCATTTGTGGAGGTTAAGAATTGGAGGACCTAGACTTGGAGTGGTGAACGATCCTTTTGGTCAAAGGAATAGTGACCGATGGTTCCTCACGGGCTAGCCTCACTGACCTACGAGGTTGGTGTGTAGATGACTCTATCATGCATGAGAGTGTATTAGACTCGACCTTTTTTGAAAAAGATGCATGACTTGCTTCCTTGACTAGACTCAATGCATGGCCTAATAGTGATCATTCCTTGCCTAAACTCAATTCATGACTTGCTTCCTTCACTAGACTCGAAAGCTAACTAGGCCTCACGCTCTAGAATGTTCCGAAAGCTTCCAAAACGAGCCGTTTTGCTCGGGTGTGCATTTTTGCTTCGAAAATTCATAACTAATTTTATACAAGTCCCAAAATTGTGGAAAAATATGCATGAAATGCCTTGTAAAAAATAGTGKATTGTGTTAAAATTTCATGAATTTTGGAACTGTTTTAATAATTTGATTAATTATTACAAAATTAATTAAATTGTTGAAATTTCCAAGAAAAAATGCCAAAAATGCTTTAGAAAAATCCTGAAAAATTCTAGAAAACTGTTTTAAAATAAGTTAAAATTATTTTACAATTAAAACTCATTTTTAAGGGTGCTTTGTGTAGGTAAATGTGCCCGGTGTAATGAAAACTTGCCTTTTTTAGGGTCTACCAAGGCCCTTGCTCTCTCAATTCAACTTGTGTGTTGCAAGGGGTGTCTTATCATCGGCCTTCTTGGGCTAGGGACAAATGTAGGTATCTGCACACGGATTTGAGCTCTCTCACTCGTCCTTTATCTCTTTCTATACACTCTTTCTCTCTCAAATTCTCTCATAAATACACACTCAAACACATTTAAACACAAAAACACAATAGATCGAAGATTGGTACAAGGGTTCCTAAGGGTCCGAAGCTTCGTCCTTAGTCTACGGCAATGTGTTGCAAGGTAAGTTTGAGGCCAACGTCTCAATTCTAATTAACTCCCTTAGGCATACTTGATTTAGAAATTTGACTTTCTATGTAATTTTGCATGTAATATTGATTAATAARTATTCGGCAATCAATTAAAAGCAACCCTAGGCAAAAACTTTCAATTCCTCGTACGAGTGCTTGCATGCTTGCCTATCACCTTTAATACATCTTAAACAAGATCGGCAAATATCGTGTTTCACTCCTAATTAGATAAGCAACGTACAACCGACATTAGGCTCCTGGAATACGGAACTAACAACACATGCCACAACAAACTAGTCATTATTTGCATATATTTTTGTTAAACAACCCGCCTAGTAACTTTGCATGCTTAGGGTTAACAAGGAAATATGTTTGTTGTTGTCTTTTAGACAATGAACTCACAATAATCGAGTAGAGGCCACTAGATGCGGGGGGGAGGGGGCGTTGTGCACTACTTCACCCTTACCCTTGTCCCCTACTCCAGACATAACATAGATGAACGACCAGATTGGGTCCTTCGTCCTTCTTTATGAATGATTATAGGCAAGGCATAAACCAGGTCCGCGCTTCTGAAACGGTGCGGTGGCAACTTCCTTTTACTCGTCGTATAAGCAACCCTCTCCAAAGCATACTCATCCTATGTAAAAAGCGAAGATTCCATTTTACGCAACGAACCGACCGTCCTCACCTAATTGTACCCCCCCAGAGACTAGAGCGCCTGACCTTCCGCGGCGTACGGTCCCCGCCTGAGCTACGCTGCAGGCGTAGTGTAGCCCGCGCACGATTGGTGAAGAGAGAGAGACAAGAGGTAGAGAGGTTGGCACTGCGACTGCCACGGCGTTGGCGAGGCGCGGGCGGGCACTAGCCAGAGAGGCGGGAAAGAGACGATGAGAAAAAGAAAATAAAAATTTATTTTGTGATTCATTATGAGATGAAGCAGATTAATTGAGATGAATTTTGTGGTAGATTGACTGATGTCACTCCCAACATGAATCTTCATGAATATCAATTGAAGCTTGGAATTGCTTGTGTTGGTTTGGGAGTTGAATTGATTGGAGAAAAGCTTGGGATGGTGCTCGGGTTGTTGCCTCAGGTGAGAAGGGAGATGAAGATGTGTTGCTGGATTTTAGAGCATCCTTACTGAATTCATTGAGAAGATGGAATCATCTTCTTCGGAATGTACATACGGCCTCTTTCTTTGAGAACATAAAATATTCAGATTAATTACAAGAATTTTGTAACATTATTAATCATTATAGAAAATAATTATTTGTAGAATGTGAAAATAATATTAAAATTACAAAATTGGACTCTAAAATAAATTTTAAGCTCTCGACAAAATATAAATTTTGAACGCGGAAAAAAAACCATACAAATCTGAATGCCTTGTTACACTCACAAAAAAGTTAATTTTTTTCAAAGTTTAATCAAATTCTATTTTATGTTGTACCTACTTTCTATGACTAGGATTCAATGGTGTTTTGTTTTCCTTGTTCTGTTTCCTCATTTAGTGGATTTAGATTTTTGTTTGGGTCTCTGAAATTAGGATTTACAATTGTTTTTTTACCTTTTTTTATTTTTTTTATTATTTGGTTAAATGTAATGGATTTTGATGAGGTTTTCTAGGGTTTTGCAAGTTTGATGATATTAAGTGAGCCCCACGCACTTGCAAGTTACTGAATTAATGTAAGATAATTTAGTTTTATCTCGTTTTATTGTTTATTATTGCCGCCAAGTGCTAGTCGTGGTGAGCTGTCCGTCATGAGAGCTGTGGATGATTGAATTTAGTTTGTTATTTATACCAGTTTTAGTTGCTAGGTATTTTCTTTTCTTCAAACTCAAGTTTAGATGCATGGAAGGGTCTCCTTCCGTAGCTGCGACTTTGAGATGATTGCTGCCCAATTGCGATAACAACTTTCACTGAGTGGGATGCTCAAGAACGACGACTTCATTCAATGATAGATGACCAGACCATCATAATTCAGCCTTATCTTATGTGTGACAGAGCTTGTGGGATAGCAAATCCTTTGATTGCCATTCACCTATCAAAATTTCCGACTAAATTGCCGATGGCCTTGCAGACCTGTTGAATTGGATGTCCTGAACCAGAGAGTCGATCACCCACAGTAGCCCCTAGGATGGGTGCTCTATGCAACCACGATGTATTAAATAAAGTGAGATGAGTTTGGCCAGTGGCTCCCATGCTTCAATTAATCTAGGATGCATATCTTTTGGCCTTTAAGTAATGTTATTCCTGTGGCGCTTCTTTTTATTTGGTTTAATGTTTGTCATTCTACAATTTCTACTATTTTCACTTGTTGGTTTTTACTTGCTCTTTCTTGATGGGAACATAAATCAGTTTACCAACGATCAGTTAAACTAGTTCCATTGTGATATAGATGTTGTTGTATTTCGGTCTTAGCTTGTTCTTTTCTCTCTTTGTCGATTTGTTGCTTTTAGTTGGTTATGTCTTGTCTTGGTTTTGCGCCATATCTTCCTAGGGATCACAACCCGGGTCCACTTTCTCATGTAGTATCATAATTGGCTTTCGCCTGCTCTGTACCCTAGCTTTTGTAATTATCAGCAAGAGCTGTCGCAATACACATTAGTTCTTTTTACTTCATCGTCTTCCTCTTTCAGCATTACTTAGCTGCATTTAATTCATCTCAAGACACTTCTGTCTTCATCAGGTATCACGAGCCAGGTTGCTCAATCAAGCACTAAGTTAAAGAAAGTTTTTTTGTAACATGTCCTATCTTTTAATACAATATTCCTGCAAAGCAAAGAAGTCTATCTTCTCTTGTTTTAGTTAAGCTAAGTTGAGTGTAATGGTTGGAAAAATCACTCTTCTCTAATATGCAATCCCTTGTATCTTCATCCTTCGATAGTCACAACTCAGTGCAGATTCCTAAACTCACTGGGGTCAGCCAACTACAGAGAATGAGGAGAGAATGAACTTGTGATATGGCTGCAAAGGAGAAAGCTGGGTTCTGTGGACAGATTCGGTGAAGAAGGAATTCGCAACAGATGAAGGAATAGCCAAGCAGTGGGAAAATGCAAATAGCATGATAATCTCGTGGCTAACTGGATCGCATGACTCAGCCTATGAAACACTCAGTTAATTGTTTATGAGATCTGCAGGCTGAATTTGGAGCAATTGGAGGTCCGTTTATGCAGACAATGCAGTGGAGGAAATTCAAGCTGAAGCAAACAGGTTGTATGACATCAAGTAGAAAGGTATTCCATGTTGCCGATTTCTACACCCAACATCAAATCTCTTTGCGGAAGAATTGATTGTCTGCATTTCTACCCTTTCGCTATCACTCCAAATGACTCCTGAGGTGAGTGCCTTTATTGATGTTATGCAAAAGGAATAACAAGAGGAGATGCATCTTGTTCCAATTGTCTAGCTGGTGTGGATATGAATTGTGCACACCATGAAGACTCAAACTACTAATGTCACCTAAAGCTCCCAAACTGTTAAGAAGCCTGTGCACAACTAACTACAGCAAAAGAGGCCCAAGAGGACCAATTAGAATCCATCAAAGTGATGGAGAGTACTCTGGAATTATGGGAAGACTCAGGAGACAGAGAGATTGGGTGGTAACAACTCTGGGTGCACTGTCCGCTGTGGTGAAATCTCCATGCTGTTGATAAGTGTTGGAAGTGATAGGTTACCCCAAATGGCATCCAAGCACAAGAGACAGGGTTAAAAGAAAGCAGAGGAGAGACAACTCTGTCTTTTACAAGGAAAAGGTAGCCAAGGGCGGAAATGGCTGCTAATAATGCAAGCTCGAAGGAGGACAATGAACCCTCACAGCAACTAGCAGAGTAGCCAACAACTCTTGAAGCTCATTCCCTCAAGTTCCAAAGAAACAAGGGATGTAGTGACACAGATGATAGTTGGATGCGGGATGCAGTCTATTGGATTACTTGCGTAATGTTAATTTCATACTTAGGGCTGTGGATGCTATAAGACTCAGGCAGCCACTCGATCACATTGTGGCATTATCCATAATATGCTCAAAGGCAGATAAAAACCGGGACAAAACCCTGAAATCAAACTCTGCTTAATGGAAAAAGTTCATAAAGCTACACAATATTGACTGTCAATTGTGGTAATTGGTTGATATTAAAAATTGTCCTGATGTGTGCCTGATTTAAGCATAAGCATTATTATCTGTGAAGTAGACTAAGCAGACAAGCTATGAAGTTAGATTTAATCAACATCCTATTTCATTCAGGATTGTGCCAACTCAAAACTAGGACCACAGCCAAGACTGAAAATGGTTGGTATACTTGAGAGCGAAGGAATGAGGAACGAAGTCGTTGAAAGGAAAGAGTAGAAGGCTGGAAGAAAGATTAGCTATGAATTGTAATACAACTAATTCTGCATGTGGTGTCGTGGGCACAATAGATTAGGATCAGTGTCCTTAATAAAGATGCATTGACTGGTTGTGTTTAAAAAACTCATGTGCAATGACAATGAAGTGTTGCTTAACTTGTCCTTGCTGCAAAATTCACTAAAAATTACCTTATGGTGTGAGCCATTCTTGTGCAAGTCTTAAATTGAGCTAATATGTAAATATATCGGGTCGCCTATGAAAGTGGCCACGAAGAAACAAGCCGTTGTACTTTTCACCATAGTGATGATTACTCAAGAGGCCACTTGGGTGCATCTCTTGAAACTGAAATCTAACAGCTTTCATCCAAAAGTAAAGCAATTTTGTGAACTTTACGCTAAAACACACTTGTATGCATAGTAAAAACTATAAGATTGGATAATGCGTCTTGAGTCAAGGAACGATCTTGCGAATTCTCTTGCGGAAGAAAGGGATAATCCACCAAAAACATCTTGTTGGATAGACCACACAAATGGAGGGTGAAGAAAACATAGAATATCCTTAGAGATGTCAAGAGCTCTCATTTCAAGCCCGCGTCTTATCTCTTGTATTTTGGGGAGAGTCGTCTTACAGCAACTCATATTACCAACTAAATTCCTTCAAAGTGACTGGTACTGTTTCGACCCTATGAGAAGCTCTTGGGACAACTAAAGGCCTATTCCAATCATCCGAAGTATTGGAGTCTGTGCATGTGTGTACATCCTTCTAGGAAAGAAACAGAAATTTTTCTCGCTAGGGGCGTTCCTTTATATTCTCTTGGCTACCCAGATAGACAAAGGGTATAGAGTGCATGAACTTGTTGATAATCAAGTCTTTGTCAGCAAGGATGTGAATTTTTATGAGCCGTTGTTTCCATTTAACCACAGAAATCGACAAGAAGTGTTGTTAAGGCACCTTTTGGGCCTGTACCACCATGGCCTGGCTACTTCCTTTGAACTGAATTGGTGATGAATCAGCAGATATGAGCCTGAATGAAGAGATATAATGGCAGGCGGAAGAAATAGTTGTGAAACAATAGCTTAAAAGGAATATCAACTGAATCGTGACAAAGACACAGCCAACTCAGGAGAACAGCAAGTGACAGAACACAATTGTATGCAACTGACTGCATCGATCAGGGAGGCACCTCAAACCCCTTGAGGAGGTTGAAGAACTATGAAATCAAACCACAGTGGTTGCTGGTTTGTTCCTATTGTCAACCAAGGTCAGTCTTACAACCCAATGCCATGGAAAATCTGGCACTTATTGTGACTCAACCTGAAGTTGCCAGATTTCTTGGCTCAATCAGAAGAATATACAAGATCCTGTCACCTTCAAAGAAGCAGATTCAAATCACCCCATTGATATATTCCATGACTGAAAAATTAATGCCCTTGAAGAATAATGAACTTGGGAATTAACAAGACTACCACTGGAAGGAAGCCATAGGCTGTAATGGTTATACAAAACCAAACTGAATGCAGATGGAACCTGCTGGAAAGATACAAGCCATAAGACTATGTCATTTTGGGATGCAGACAAAGATTATGGCATGAACTATGAGAGACATTTGCCCCTGTTGCTAAAATCGCCAACTGTGAGATCCATTCTAGCAGTTGCAGCTATGAGGTTTGAAAGCTATGCCCAAATGGATGTGAAAGAACGCATATCCTTCATGGAGATCTGGAAGGGATTATACATGGACACTGTCCCACAGGCAATAAGTGGAATGTAAGGATCTCAGTGTTCCAACACTCATGAGAGAGACAAATGCCTGTGTCAAGTAAGAATCACTCGTATAGGACTAAGCAGCACAAAGCAGTCGGCTTTACCAAACCCAGCTCGGTGAGTCTCATGGTTACATTAATCCAGTACGTATTATTTTCTGTTTACCAAATACAGCTTCATCCATAGTTGCAACTGGGTCCATGTAGATATATCATGGAATTGCACGGCAATGATGGAGCCCCTGATAGAAAAAAACCAAGGTCTATCTTAGCCGACCAGATCTGTGAGGACCCTTAGATTGACTCTTAAGCTCACAATATGTATTGGGAAATCCTCTCCCTGATGCTCACATCTATCAAAGGCTCATCGGCCAAATCATTTTATCTAACAATACAAGCCGATTATTGCATTTACAGTTCACGACCCTAGTCAATTCATGCATAACCTACACAGTTCACATGCAAGCACCCAATAGGGTCTGTCAGACTATTCTCAATCATTCCCCTGGCAAGGCATTTCTGTAGCTTCTCAAAGTTGCAGCGTATATTTGACGTGTTATTAAATATGTCACTAGGCAGTTCTCTTTAACAGGAAATCAACCACGGGTTTTTGTTGTTTTAGGACCAGTCTGCCATTTCCTTGAAAATCCAAAAGTGAAGTTGTGGTGCTTTCGATCACAGCTGAGGGCTGATATAGGGCTCTAGCATCACTTACAGTGTGAGATTACTTGGTACAACGAATTGTTTGAAAAGATCAGGGCCTTTAGAAAGGCTTCTTCCCTATAGCACTAAATGTGATAACAGGCACTCTCTCTATCACAGCTAATCTAGTTCATCCAGTGAACGCACCAAATGTTGGCAACTGGATTGCCATGTCATTGCGAGACCACAGGTCTATAGACACCATCAAATCCTAAATATAGTGTTCATCTCAGAGATCAGATGCTGAGTTATTCACCCAAGCTCTGACTCGCTCCCAACAAGAGCCAAATCTCATGTGTCAGCGCGGTGTTTCATTCTCCCACACCGAAGCTTGAGGGTGGAGTGATGGGAATACAATCAAATCAATATTAGCATTTTTGCTATTCTGCTAGTATCAACAGTGTGATATTATGATATGTTGTAATTTATTCAGTTCTTAGCTTGTCTTTTTCGTCCTTTGTCATTTCTGCTTTTAGGCTTAGTATGTCGTGTTCTGGTGGTTAGCGCATGATCTTCCAGGATCACGAACCGGTTCGATCTTTCTCATGTAGAGTTATACTTGGCTTATGCCTCTCTATACCCTAGCTGTGTAAATTGATCAGCAATAGTCCCGCAACGTACAACATCGTTTTTACTTCATTTCTTCCTCTTTCTGCATTTACTGCCTTGCAATTATTCATCAAAGACACCTTTGTCTTCACTTTCATTAGCTTCTTTAATTATACTCTCCTTTTGACTTAAAAAAAAAGAAATATTAAAAAAAGAAGTTGCTCTTAATGATTGCAGGTGAAGACGTTTCTTGTAGTACAGAGATGAAAGAAAAGTAAAGTGAATTGATACATGTTTTACTAGTTGTCAAGGAAAGAAGTCACATTGACAACTTTTTTACCAAAACGTTTATTCATCTTTTGTATCAATTGTGTGTGTAACAATATAATATTACGATAGTTTGATTTTTTATTTGACAGGTGTACAATTACAATATTACGAAGTTTTTTTTGGACAAGGGTACAAACAATTACATAACATTATTTAATTATCATAAAGCTGCATTACATAGAGTCGTAAAGTGATTTGACGCAATAATTGTTAAAAAAGAAAATATCATAATACCGATTGCAACGCTCGGGCTCGTAAAACCAGTTCATATAACTATTATAACAACAATCCTCATCCTTTCTACTTTCCCACTCAAAAACTCCCCTTCCTGAATGATTGCATATAAAAATGGAAAAAATATAATAACATGATATATAGTGTATATATAATGTGTTTGTGCAAATACAATGTTAACTCTAATTTAAATACTTTTGATTTTTCTAAATCAATTTTTAATTCGTTGATAAATTAACTATATGTATGAAAATATCGAGCATTTGTAAATTATTATGCTATATCGTAGTTACTGTTACCAAATCCTTATCCTGAAATTTCAAATTCCTTCACAGCTTGCGCGCAAGACGATTTGCATGCCACACCAAAACAATACAAAGTTGCTCCTATAGAAATCACAATTAATATCTACGGTTTTAACATAACTCCACTAGGGCCTGTTCTTCAAACTATGAATAAGTAAAGTCAGATAAGTTCATATAAGTACTAATAAGTATTAAATCAACTTACTTTTTTTCTCTCAAAACATAAGTACCGAATAAGTCGGATAGATAAGATAAAGTTCAAATATTATAAGGTAAAATAAAGTTGAGAAGAGACAACACCCGTTTACACCCAAAATTAAAAAAGGAAAAATGAAAACTAATAAATTCCCATCTTTGGTAGTTTGCTTCTAATAATAGACCTGACCTCAAAGTACATACAGAATTAATGGCGTGCAAGGCCTTTAGGGTGGTCGGTTCTGGCCAGTGATAGTATAATCTGAACTCTTATTGCCTGCTTTTTTTGATCTATTTTTGCTCTATTCTATGTACGGAAAATGGGAGTCACAATTATTTGGGAAGACCACCTAAAGATGTGATTATTCTATTAGATTATTTGAGATCGATATTGAAAGTGACCGACAAAAGGGAATGGGTTGATTAGTTCCATTTTTGTCGCAATTAAGCAGAATGATATAATTTTTTCTTTTCTTTTTTTAAATAGTAAGCGCAATGACAATATAAATGACGCCTCTGAAAGTCAAAATTATCACTACCCTTCTTTTCTATTCTAAAAATAATTAAATCTGTTACAATTTAATTAGATTATAAGCTTTGAATTTATCTACGCGCAAAATCCCTTACAAACTACGTCGTAACGTACTAATTAAAC
>SNQN01006224.1:7993-22727 GCA_008642245.1 Bassia scoparia | reverse complement strand
CATGATAATCTCGTGGCTAACTGGATCCATGACTAAGCCTATGAAACACTCAGTTATGTTTATGAGATCTGCAGCTGATATTTGGAAGCAATTGGAGGTCCGGTTTATGCAGACAAATGGTGTGAGGAAATTCAAGCTGAACAAACAGGTGTATGACATCAAGTAGAAAGGTATTCCTGTTGCAGATTTCTACACCAACATCAAATCTCTTTGGGAAGAAATTGATGGTCTGCATTTCTACCCTGCTATCACTCAAATGACTCCTGAGGTGAGTGCCTTTATTGATGTTATGCAAAAGGAAAAAGAGGAGATGCATTTGTTCCAATTTCTAGCTGGTGTGGATGATGATTGTGCAACCATGAAGACTCAACTACTAATGTCACCTAAACTCCCAACTGTTAAGGAAGCCTGTGCAACTATACAGCAAAAGAGGCCCAGAGAGGACAATTAGAATCCAATCAAAGTGATGGAGAGTACTCTGGAATGTATGGGAAGACTCAGGAGACAGAGAGATCTGGTGGTAACAACTCTGGGTGCACTGTGTGTGGTGGAAAATCTCATGCTGTTGAGAAGTGTTGGAAGGTGATAGGTTACCCCAAATGGCATCCCAAGCACAAGAAACAGGTTAAAGAAAGCAGAGGGAGAGACAACTCTGGCTTTTACAAGGGAAAAGGTAGCCAAGGGCGGAAAATGGCTGCTAATAATCAAACTCAAGAGGACAATGTAACCCTCACAGCACAGCAGATAGAACAACTCTTGAAGCTCATTCCCTCAAGTTCCAAAGGAAACAAGGATGGTAGTGACACAGATGATGAGTTGGATGCTGGATTTGCAGGTATGATTACTTGCTGTAATGTTAATTGTCATACTTAGGGTTGGATTATAGACTCAGGAGCCACTGATCACATGGTGGCATTTCCATATATGCTCAAAGGAGATAAAACCCCTGACAAAACCCTGAAAATCAACTTGCTTAATGGAAAATGTTCTAAAGCTACACATATTGGGACTGTCATTGTGGTAATTGGTCTGATATTAAAAAAWGTCCTGTGTGTGCCTGATTTTAAGCATAACTTATTATCTGTGAGTAGACTAAGCAAGGACAATGACTYTGAAGTTAGATTTAATCAAACATCCTATTTCATTCAGGATTGTGCCACTCAAAGAACTAGAGCCAKAGGCCAAGCTGAAAATGGTTTGTATTACTTGAGAGCAGAAGGAATGAGGAAGGAAGTCTTGAAGGAAGAGTAGAAGGCTGGAAGAAAATTAGCTATGAATTGTAATAAAACTAATTCTAGCATGTGTGTTCTGTGGCACAATAGATTAGGTCATGTACCTGTAAGAAAGATGCATTTGACTGGTTGTGTTAAAAACTCATGTTGCAATGACAATGAAGTGTTGCTTAACTTGTCTTGCTGCAAAATTACTAAATTACTTATGGTGTGAGCATTCTTGTGCAAGTCTAAATTTGAGCTATTATGTAAATATATCGGGTCGCCTATAAAGTGGCCACTAGAAACAAGCGGTACTTTTCACCATAGTGGATGATTACTCAAGAGCCACTTGGGTGATCTCTTGAAACTGAAATCTAAAGCTTTCTCCAAAAGTAAGCAATTTGTGAAACTTTGCTAAAACACACTTTATGCAGTAGTAAAAACTATAAGATCTGATAATGCGTCTTGAGTCAAGGAAGAGTCTTGCGAATTTCTTTGCGGAAAAAGGGATAATCCACCAAACATCTTGTTGGATAGACACACAAATGGAGGGTGGAAGAAAACATAGAATATCCTTGAGATGTCAAGAGCTCTCAGTTTCAAGCGGTTATCTCTTGTTTTGGGGAGAGTGTCTTCAGCAACTCATATTACCAACCTAATTCCTTCAAAGGTGACTGGTAATGTTTCACCCTATGAGAAGCTGGTTGGGGACAACTAGCCTGATTCCAATCATCCGAAGTATTTGGATGTCTGTGCATGGTGTACATCTTCTAGGAAGAAAGATAATTTTTCTCCTAGGGGGTTCCATTTATATTCTCTTGGCTACCCAGATAGACATAAAGGGGTATAGAGTGATGAACTTGTTGATAATCAAGTCTTTGGTCGCAGGATGTGAATTTTTATGGCAGTTGTTTCATTTAACAAGAATCACAAGGAAGTGTTGTTAAGGCACTTTGCCTGTACACATGCTGGCCTACTTCCTTTGACTGAATTGTGATGAATCAGCAAATGAGCCTGACATGAAGAGATATAATGGCAGGCGGAAGAAATAGTTGGTGAAACAATAGCTAAGAATATAACCTGAATTGACAAAGACACAGCCAACTCAGGAGACACAGCAAGTGACAGAACACAAGTTGCAACTGACTGCATGATCAGGGAGGCAACTCAACCTAGGAGGTTGAAGAACTAGAAACAAACCACAGTGGTTGCATGGTTTTGTTCCTATGTCAGCCAAGGGTCAGTCTACAACCCATGCCATGGAAAATCTGGTCACTATTGTGACTCAACTGAAGTTGCCAGATTCTTGGCTCAATCAGAGAATATACAAGATCCTGTACCATTCAAAGAAGCAGATCAAATCACCATTGGAATTATTGCCATGATTGAAAAATTAATGCCCTTGAAAATAATGGAATTGGGAATTAACAAGACTACCAGCTGGGAGAAGCATAGGCTGTAAGTGGTTATACAAAACCAAACTGAATGCAGATGGAACTGTGGAAAGATACAAAGCTAGACTTGTCATTTTGGGATGCAGACAAGATATGGCATTGATATGAAGAGACATTTGCCTGTTGCTAAGATGCAACTGTGAGATCCATTCTAGCAGTTGCAGCTATGGGTTTGAAGCGTGTGCCAATGGATGTGAAGAACGCATTCCTTCATGGAGATTGGAAGGAGGATTATACATGACACTTCCACAGGCAATAAGTGGAATAGTAAGATCTCAGTGATTCCAAACTCATGAGAGAGACAAAGGCCTGTGTGCAATTAAGAAGTCATCGTATATGGACTGAAGCAGGCACAAAGGCAGTGGTTTACCAAACCACAGTCGGTGAAGTCTCATGGTTACATTAATCCAGTACGTGATTATTTTCTGTTTACAAAGTGACAGGCTCATCCATAGTTGCAATGGGTCCATGTAGATGATATCATGATTGCAGGCATGATGGAGCCTGATAGAAAAAAACCAAGTCTATCTTAGCGACCAGATCTGTGAGGACCCTTAGATGCACATCTTAAGCTCACAATATGATGTTGGGAATCCTCTCCTGATGCTCACATCTATCAAAGGCTCATCGGCAAACTCATTTATCTAACAATCACAAGGCCAGATATTGCATTTACAGTTCACACCCTTAGTCAATTCATGCATAAACCTACCACAGTTCACATGCAAGCAGCCAAAAGGGTCTTCAGATATCTCAATCATTCCCCTGGACAAGGCATTCTGTTAGCTTCTCAAAATGCAGCTATATTGACTGCTTATTAAGATAGTCACTAGGCAGGTTCTCCTTTAACCAGGAAATCAACCACGGGTTTTTGTGTGTTGTTAGGACAGTCTCCCATTTCTTGAAAATCCAAAAGGTAAGTTGTGGTTGCTTGTTCATCAGCTGAGGCTGAGTATAGGGCTCTAGCACTCACTACATGTGAGATTACTTGGTTACAACAATTGTTGAAAGATCTAGGCCTTTAGAAGCTTTACCCTATAGCACTAAAATGTGATAACAAGGCAGCTCTCTCTATCACAGCTAATCTAGTTCATCATGAACGCACCAAACATGTTGAACTGGATTGCCATTTCATTCGAGACAAGGTCTATGATGGACACATCAAACCTAAATATGTGTCATCTCAGAATCAATTGGCTGATGTATTCACCAAGCCTCTGACTCTCTRCCAACAAGACAATCTCATGTTCAAGCTCGGTGTTCATTCTCCCACACCAAGCTTGAGGGGGAGTGATGGGAATACATCAATCAGTATTAGCATTTTTGCTATTTCTGGCTAGTATCACATGTGTATATTATGTTGTATTATTTCAGTCTTAGCTTGTCTTTTTCTCTCTTTGTCTATTTCTGCTTTTAGGCTTAGGTTAGTTGTCTTGTCTTGGTGGTTAGGCCATGATCTTCCTAGGGATCACAACCCGGTTCACTTTCTCATGTATATATACTTGGCTTTATGCCTCTCTATACCCTAGCTTGTGTAATTATCAGCAAAGTGCCGCAATACAACATTAGTTTTTACTTCATCTTCTTCCTCTTTCTGCATTACTTGCTGCATTCATTCATCAAGACACCTTGTGTCTTCACTTTCATTAGCTTCTTTTAATTTACTCTCCTTTTGACTTAAAAAAAAAGAAATAAAAAAGAAGTTTGCTCTTATGATGAGGTGAAGACGTGTAGTAGACAAGATGAAAGAAAAGTAAAGGTGAATGATACAATGTTTTACTAGTTGTCAAGGAAAGAAGGTCAATTGACAATTTTTTACAAGACGTTTATATCATTTTATTGTATCATTGTGTGTGTACAATATAATATTACGAAGTTTATTTTTATTTTTTGACAAGGTGTACAATACAATATTACGAAGTTTTTTTTTTGGACAAGGTGTACAATACAATTTATACATATTTATGATATTATCAAAAGGTGCTTAATATGGGTAAAAGTGATTTGACGCAATAAATTGTTAAAAAAAGAAAAATATCATAATAACCGTGCAACGCTCGGGCTCTAAAACCAGTTCTATAACTATTACTAAAACAATCCTCACCTTTCTACTTTTCCCACTCAACTCCCCTTCTTTAATGATTGCATAAAAAATGGAAAAAATATTAATAATGATTATAGGTTAATATATGAATGTGTTTTGCAAATACAATGTTTAACTCTAAATTTTAAATACTTTTATTTTTTCTTAAATCAAGTTTTAATTCGTGTAATTTAATCTATATTATAAAATCGAGCATTTTGTAAAATATTATCTAATTATTACTGTTACTCAAATCCTTATCCTTAAATTTCTAAATTCTTCACCGCTTGCGCGCAAGACGATTCATGCCACACAAAACAATACAAGTTGCTCCTATAGAAGAAGATCACAATTAATATCTACGGTTTGTAACATAATCCACTTAGGGCCTGTTCTCTTCAACTTATTGAATAAGGTAAAGTTCAGATAAGTTCATATAAGTACTAATAAGTATAATCATTACTTTTTTCTCTCAAAAAATAAGTACCAATAAGTTCGGATAAGATAAGATAAGTTCAAATAATTATAAATACAAATAAGTTGAAAAGAACACACCCTTACARCCAAAATTTAAAAAAGGAAAAATGAAAACTAATAATCCCATCTTTTGGTAGTTTGCTCTAAATAATCTGACCTCAAAGTAATTACAGAATAATCTCAACTTTAAGGGTGGTCTTCCCAAAATAATCTGAACTCTCATTATTGCTGCTTTTGTTGATCTATTTTTGGCTTATTCTATGTACGAAAATGGGAGTTCAAATTATTTTGGGAAGACCACCCTAAAAGTTGGGATTATTCTATAATTATTTTGAGATCGGATTATTGAAAGTAGACCATCAAAAGGTGGGTTATTAGTTTCCATTTTTCCAATTAAAAAATGATATAATTTTTTCTTTTCTTTTTTTTAATATATAAGCAATGACTTAAATGCTTTCTTGAAATTCAAAATTATCACTACCCGTTCTTTTCTTTCTAAAAATAATTAAATATTACAATCTTATTAATGGATAACTTTAAATTTATAGCGAAATCCACTAATGTCGTAGTTAATTTTAAATTTACAGACACAACAATTATTCCCRTTATTTACAGTCATGTAATGTTTACGCATAATAGCAACCATATGGTGGTTGTTTTTCCCGATCAAGAACCATTTGGTCGTTTTTCAATAACATTTTTTTGGGAAATATCCATATTGTTARYATTCATWTAACGCTAAATCTTAAGTGGCTATAAGTTACAAAATAACAATCACATCAAGCATTTGTAATTTGAAATTTGAATAAGGTATTATGTACTTTATTTGGTTGTAAATTGTAATGTTTCCTTTAATTTTTATTTTTGAAAAAACAAATTATATAAATCGTGCAACGCACGGGGTTAATACTAGTTACAAATAGAGGTGATCATGGGTCGGTCGATATGGGTTCGGGCGGCTTGGCATATAAATAAGGCCGCTAATCGGGCCGACTTGAGTTCGAGTTTAAAGTTATTGCCCAAAGCCGAAAATTTAGAGTTGGTGCATTTTCGGGCCTTTTCAGGCCGGACCAAAAAATTAACTAATTTGTGGGAATTTTAATGTCAAAGCCCACAAAAAAGTGATGCCAAAGCTCGCAAATTTCGGGCTGGGTCGGTCTCGTTTTGATCAGCTCAGTCATATACTAAACAAACTACCTTTCATTTTTTTTCCCTCCCAACCCCAACTATTATATTTATATTTATTCATTCATTTATTATTATTTTATTATATTATTATTATTATTTTTATTGATTGAAATGTAAGAAAACATTTAATTAAGGCTAATATTGTAATTTGGTAAACTTTCGGCATATCTTAATTGATAACTTATATAATTCTATTTAAATAAAAATAAAATTTTATTATGAAATAATCACATTTTAAAAAGATAAACTAATATTTGACCCGACTTTGCCGGGTCATACAGTTTTATTTTATCTTATTATTTCGATTTTAATTGGTTTCATGTTTTTATCTATATGTGAATGTAAGTACAATATAGTAAAATTGTGATTGTAAATAACGAAATATATTTTTATAACAAATAAGTGAAGAAAATATTATACTTTTTTTCGTTCCATAATTTTTATGTGTATTTAGCTTTTTTTAGTTTCCAATATTCACATGTAAGATAAGATCAAATCTCTACATATCACGCCATGACCAATGTAGATGAATATTTACATATTATTATTATTAGTATTATTATTATCATTATTATTAAATTAATCACAATTACTTTGTATATATTAGTGGTTAAAATTAACTTTTTTTGTCAAGGTTAAATAGTTGGCATGATCGAAAGTATTATGTTGAATAATAATATTATTCATTTTGTTTTGCCTAAAAAATAAGGGACGTATAAAATATTACAATTATTGTTAAGTATAAAACTAATATTTCGTCTAAATTAGTGGTTAAAATTCCTCTAAAAAAACTAAATTAGTGATTATGAAATTATTAAGTGCGATTTAACAATAGACAATATGTTTTAAAAGATGAAGTTAAAACTTAAAATAATGTTAGTCGAGGTTTTTTTTTTTACGAGAATAATGTTAGTTGAGTTGGTAAGGGCATATTTAAATATGTGATATAGATTGGAGTTCAAACCTTACTAATAACATATGTTTTTTTAAATTGAGCAACTACACTATAATCCTACATGGCACTAGATGACATGACATATGAAGATGTGGGAGCTAATGACATGTCGCATACATGACATAATTCTAGAAAAGCTTAGGGCCACGTGGCGCTATGATGGTGTTTAGAGCACTTTCAATATATTGTATAGATTTTGATTTTATTTACAGTATTTCGTATTTTATTTAAAAGTTGAGCATTTACTATTAGTCTATTAACTTATACTAAGCAAAGCTTCTCCTCTCTCTCTCTCTCTCTCTCTAAAAACCTCGACGAAGCTTTCTATTCCCTTTGCTTTCTCATCTTTGGTGGGGCACCGCTCGCCGGTGACTTCGCCTGATTTTTAAAGGTCGTGGCGAGCGGGATTTGCTCTCTCATTAGGTTATTTGTTTGATTCATCCACTAATTTATCACTCGTTTTTTCTCTTTCAAGCACACTGTCGTTTTGTCCTTTCTATCTACGCGCTCGTCATCAGGGGTTGGTTTTGGCTAGGGGTCTTGTTGTTGACGTCGCTTGCTGTCGTTGGGGTCGACTTTCGTCGGTGTTGTTATTGATGGTTGTTTCGATCAATTACCGTATTGTGAGAGTTTTTGGTTTTATTTTTCCTTTTCTTAAGAGTTAATTAGTTTTGTTCGTTCCTAGGGTTTTTTCGGCCTTTAGTTGGGTGGGTATTCATCACTTATGTCGTGTTGGGTTGTCATCTATTCGCGGGAGATCGGCGGTAGGACTCGGGCTTCACGAGTTTCTTCTAGAGATGGTGGCTAGGTTCGTCTGTTCGCGTTGGAACGGTTCTTAGACTTGGATGCTACCAAATCGTGACTTTGATTTGAAGGGTGTAGTTTTACTGCTTTGTTTTATCTCGTCGGCGTTGAACGATTCTTACGTGTAATATTTTGGATCCATATCTCTTGGTCTTTAGTTTTTGTCCAATATTTGCCCCTCGCGATGCTCTAAGTTTTTTGATTTTGATTGATTTTGTTATCCCTAGATTTTTAATCTATGGAGTTAGGTTTTTTAGGTTGTGTGTTATGGGCTTTGTCCCTACCCAATTACAAGGCACCACGTGGCATTTGGTGGGTCCCACATACCCACGTGATAAAGGCACCCCCAGTAGGGTAGGTTTGGGCAGTGTCAGATGGTGAAATCTGACATGTACAGTACCCTTGTCCCACATTGATTAAAAGTTGTACTTCTTTGTTCCCACATTGAAGGAAGAGCCAAAAGCCTCCTCACCTAACCCTATAAAAGGGGACTTGGTGAGCCCATTCCATGTATCTAATTATAAACCCACCGAGTACAGTCTAGTGCCTATATCTAGCTTYCTCGACCTTCAGTTTAGGTCTCCTTGCTAACTTAAGCATCGAAAAGGCTTTTCCCGGAGATCCCCCGGGTTAGTCACKTTTGCTTGTGTTGCAGGTTAGCCGGAGGAGTCCAGTGTCCATTCTCAGGACGTTGACGGAAGACACGTACGT
This sequence comes from Bassia scoparia, assembly GCA_008642245.1. Taxonomy (NCBI): domain Eukaryota; kingdom Viridiplantae; phylum Streptophyta; class Magnoliopsida; order Caryophyllales; family Amaranthaceae; genus Bassia; species Bassia scoparia. Next base: position 13,841 of record SNQN01006224.1, on the reverse strand, counting down.
GTCAGCTGTCATCCCCAGTCATTCTTTTCACCCTAATACTCTATTGCTTTCTTTGTAAGTTCCTTGAACATTGGCGTCGTCTGTGGGGAAGACAAGCAAGCCATGGTAAGTACACGTTATGGTGCCCGATGTTTAGCCTGCGATCGATTAGCCAGGCAAGCGGAGGGGACAGTCTCATCCCCCGGAGGTGGACACTGCCTCATCCGCACCACGTGATTCGGGTGCTGCGGTGGGGGAAGAGAGGACCAACCGGCCCTCACCCATCCGTTTCCCTCAACCGACTGACCTGGTCACCAGGCAGGAACTCAATGCTAAGCTCGAGAAAGTGAGTCTTCTCACCAAGCAGCTGGAGAAGGCCCCGCAAATAGGGGGCAACCCTCATCCAGCGCACAGCACTGGTCCACGCCCTCAACTCCGAGCTCGGCCTGCCTTTCAGGTTCAATTCTCCCTCGCGGGGATATTCTCACCGCAATGCCCCCGGCGAAGCCCAGCCTGCTCCATCCACGCGGGGAGAGGAAGCTCCTCAGGCCAGCCGATCCAACAAGCCCCCTCTAGATGCTCGCACTATCATCGAAGAAAGAAGGTGAGACAGCATGGACGCTCGCACCATCATTAACAATCGCCGAAGCCAAGGCGAAGCAACAGTTGCCCAGCCTCGGGTCTCCCCTCGCCGAGGAGACTCAGGCCGACCCTCTGCTAGACCTAGCCGGTCCCAGCACAAGGCTACCAGTCGGTCACCTCGGCATCCACCCTCCAGGTCACGTGGTCATGCAGATAGTTTGCGCTCTCAGTCAGTCAGACAGACCAGAGAGGGTACTCGGGCTCGACAGTCGATGCAGACCCTCGTCCACATGACCCCGCTCAGAAGGGAGATTATGGATACGGAGGATTCAAAGAAGGTGAAGGTGCTAACGATCGAGACCTTCGACGGGACGACTAACCCCGAAGATCACATGGCAGACTTTAAGACTCAGATGGCCGTGCAAACGGGATGTGAGGCGTCATGGTGTCGGTTCTTTCCAACCACACTCAAAGGTATTGCCCTCACTTGGTTTAGTGAATTACCATCTGGCTGCATTACCAACTTTACTGTATTAGAAGCTTTGTTCAAACAACAATTTATTGCTGGAAAACGGCATAAGAAAACTACTTTGCATCTAATGAGTTTGAAACAAGGCAAAAKRGAAGGATTGTCTAGTTACATTAAGTTATTCAATGCCGAATCTCTTGYCATTTTGAATCTGGAAGACAATGTTGCTTTCTCAGCCCTCATGTCGGGCCTCAAACCCAACTGGTTTAAGCAGGACTGGTCATCGAGGGCATTATCAAGTACTCAGAGGCTCTAGCACTGGCTACAAGTACATTCAGGCCTCAGAAATCAACAACATGCATGATGATCAGCCCTCAGCTGAGGGCAAGAGAAAGGCAAGTGATAAGAGGGGTGGCCACAATCAGGGAAAGAAGCCCAAACTCAGGGACGGAGGCGATGACCCTCAATACAACGCCAATCGCAAGGACATATTTCTTGATATCAAGCCTCTGGACATTCTGCCCAAGCCAGAACCTGTCAGAACAACGCCCAATAAGCGAAARAAGAATCTATGGTGTGAATACCATCGGGCATGCAGTCACACCACTCGAGATTGTCGAGAGCTGAAAAAGGCATTGGATCAGCTCGCTAATGAAGGGAAGTTGAATCGATATCTCAAGAAGAAGGATACCAGAAATCAGAACCACATTCGGCAGACTAAAGATCACCCTCGGGTGAGCAACGAGACTATACACACTGTCAATGTCATCGCTGGAGGACATGCCTCGGGCGACCCGAGCAGCCGAGGCAGAAAGCGTCATTTAGAAGATCTCACTCACTAGGTATTAAAGGTCGAGGGGGAGACAGCTCCCAAGTGCCCAAAAATGATCTTTGATGATGACTCGGCCAAACCTATCGCTGTCCCTCATGGCGACCCGCTGGTGGTCGAAGTCAAGGTGTCAAATGCTCGGGTTAAGCGAGTCTTGATAGACAGTGGAAGTTCCTCGGACATCATCACTTGGGACTGCCTTCAGAAGTTGAAATACTCTAAGGATGACTTGATTGCTTCAGAACACCCCTTGGTCGGTTTTGGGGGTAAGAGGACATATCCCGAAGGTATCATCAAGCTACATGTCCGGATCGGGGAGAAGAACCTGGCTCGGTCAGCCCAGGTGTACTTCACAGTGGTCGATATGGACCTCCCCTACAACATCATCCTCGGAAGGCCCATCCTCAATAAGATCAAGGCGTCCATCTCCACCTACTAGCTCCTGTTACAATATGTGACAGACTCAGGGGCAGTAGGCAAGTTGTATGGCAATCAGCGCTCCGCAAGGGAATGTTACGTGAACAGCCTTCGGCATGCTGAGCCGAAGGAAGAGACCTCGACCCTCAATCACAAGAGGAAGGACCCCCCTCAGCCAGATGTCCTAGCCGAACTAAGTGTATACCTTAGTGACAATTCGAAGCGCTATAATCGACCTCAGCCTAGTGAAGCACATGAAGAAGTTCAAATCGATCAGTTCCCCGATCATACGGTTAGGGTCAGGAAATCCTTGGAACCAGTACTCCGGGATTAGATCATCAGTGCACTACGGGAAATTCGTGATGTCTTCGCATTTGAGGCAACCGAGATGCACGGGATTGATCCCTCTGTCATGGTGCACAAGCTCAGCATTCGGGAAGGAGTCAGGTCGGTTAAGCAAAAGCTCAGACAACAGGGGCAGGAAAGGTGCAATGCAGCAGCATCAGAAATCAAAAAGCTGTTGGAAGCCGGCTTCATTCGAGAATGTCAATACTCGGATTGGTTAGCCAATGTTGTTCTGGTCAAGAAGCCAAATGGCACGTGGCGTATGTGTGTCGAATTCACTGACCTCAACAAGGCTTGCCCGAAGGATGATTACCCTTTGCCAAAGATCGACACCCTGGTCAATTCTACAACTGGTCATGCCTTGTTCAGTTTCATGGACGCCAACGCTAGGTATCATCAAATCCCGATGGCTGAGGAGGATCAGCCCCATACGGCCTTCATCACAAAGCAAGGTGTGTACTGCTTCAAGGTTATGCCTTTCGGATTGAAGAATGCTGGAGCAACCTACCAGCGCCTGGTCGACAAGATCTTCGACGGACAGATCGGCAAGAAAGTCGAGATATATGTCGATAACATCATTGTAAAAAGCAAGAAAGTCGAAGAACATGTCTCGGACCTCAAGGAAGCCTTCTCTACCCTCAGGAAATATAACATGAAGCTCAATCCCAAGAAGTGTGTGTTTGGAGTTTGGGGAGGAAAGTGACTCGGCTTTCTAGTCGACGAGAGGGGCATCGAGGCCAACCCCGATAAAATTCAAGCTATCATCAACATAGAGTCCCCAAGGTCAATCAAAGAAGTACAAAGGCTCAGAGGCTGCATGGCTGCCTTAGGTCGGTTTTTATCCCGATCAGCAGACAAAAGTTTGGCTTTCTTCAAAACATTGAAGTGACCCTCATTCAGCTGGGATGAAGAAGCAGAAACGGCCTTTCAGCAACTCAAATAACATCTGTCTAGCCTACCGAAGCTCGTTTCCCCCTTACCGAGGGAGACGCCTTACTTGTACTTGGCTATCTCAGAATATGCGTTGAGCGCAGTCTTGGTCGCTGAGCGAGATAAAACTCAACACCCGGTCTATTTTGTGAGCCACGCTTATAGAGGAGCTGAGTCTCAGTACTCAGAAATCGAGAAAATGGTGTACGCCCTGGTCGTCGTTAGTCGGAAGCTCAAGCCATACATCTATGCCCATCCTATCAAGGTCCTCACCGGACAACCAATCAGGAAGGTCATCGAGGGAAGAAATCATTCGACGAGGATGACCGAGTGGTCAGACCAACTCGCAGACTATGGGTTGGAATATGATCCTAGACGGGCAATCAAGACCCAAGCACTAGCTGATTTTATAGTCGATTGTACAAACCGACCTACCCCGGCAACTGGGACTAAGGGTTGGGAGGTGTTCGTTGATGGCTCGACTACCAAGGATGGCAATGGAGCACGCATTCTGATTAAGACCGACAACGGTGACAAGTTAGAATATGTAGTCAAATTCGGATTCTCAGCCTCAAACAATGAAACCGAGTATGAGGCAGTAATCCTCGGCATGCAAATGTGTCTAGTTGCTGGGGCTAATTCTTTAACAATGAAGTCAGACTAACAATTGATCGTGGGTGAGGTCACAGGAGAGTTCGAGGCCAAAGAAGATGAAATGAAAATGTACTTAAACAAGGTACAAGAGCTTTCCCAGAAGTTCAAAAGTTTCTCTATTCATCACATCCCTTGATTAGAGAACAATCAAGCAGACGCATTGTCCCGGCTCGCCAGTTCAGCCGAGTCTCTCGAGCCTCGGACCATTACCTGTGAAGTGTTGAAAGAGCCATGTATTAACGCTCAGGCTTCCACTATGGTCCTGGATAGAGTGGCTACATGGAAGGACCAAATAGTCAAGTATCTTCGGGACGAGCAACTACCTGATGACCCAAAGTAGGCAAAAAGAGTCAAGACTAAGTCTCGATGGTTTGAGTGGCATGAAGGACGACTGTAAAAAAAAGTCCTACACTCATCCCTTGCTTCGGTGTGTAACACCGGATGAAGGAGACTACTTCCTTCGGGAGATCCATGAAGGAGCGTGTGGTAGCCACCAAGGGGCTCGAACAATGGCTGGGAAGGTGCTTCGGGCATGGTATTACTGGCCCACGCTCCAACAAGAGGCTCATGACTTGGTGCAAAAATTTGAAAAATGCCAAAAGAACGACTCAATTCCTCAACGCCTAGCAAACCAACTCTCGGCCATCCTACCGACCTTACCCTTCGATAAGTGGGGTATGGACCTACTAGGGCCTTTCCCTCAGACCTCGGGGCAAKGGAAGTTCCTCATCGTGGCTGTCGATTACTTCACCAAGTGGGTGGAAGCTGAGCCATTAGCTACCATCACCGAAATGCAAGTGCAGCAATTCATCTYGAGAAAAATAATCACCAGGTTCGGCATACCAAGGGTTTTGGTTACCGATAATGGGAGGCAATTCGTCAGTCAAGCAACAAAAGATTATTGCGCTCGGTTCGGGATCAATATCAGGGCAACCTCAGTCGTCAGGCCACAGACGAATAGCCAAGCCGAGGCTGCCAACAAAATCATCCTTCGGGGCTTTAGGACAAAACTGGAAGGATCCAAAGGTACCTGGGTCGACAAACTCCCTGGGGTCCTATGGTCGGCTCGGACCARTCATAAGGAAGCTACAGGACACTCACCTTTCTCCTTGGTTTATGAAAGTGAAGRAGTACTCCAGTCGAGGTAGGCATCCCTTCCCCTCGGGTGACCTTTTATAACTATGATCAAAACGAAGAATCCAAGAAGGTCAGCCTCGATCTGTTGGCCGAGAKTCGGGGAAATGCTTTATTAAAATCCATCTCTTATAAGCAAAAAATCAAAAGATACTTTAATCGGCGAGTCAAGACTTGGGAAATTCGAGTGGGAGACTGGGTACTACGAAACTTCGAGGCAACTGGGCGAGAGAACATGCTCGGTAAGCTAAATCCAAATTGGGAGGATCCCTATCGAGTCACGGAAATGATCAGACATGTTACCTATCGACTCGCAAACACTGATGGCAAAGCCTTACCTCGGCCATGGAACGCTGACAACTTGCGTCGGTATTACATCTGAAGATCAAGACTTAGATTTTCCTTTTTCTATTAACAAATGCTTTAACAACTTAGCCCTCACTCGGGATATCCTCACCGGATTACCCGACTGAGCAGTGTTCAGTCAGCTTTGAAATGACAAACACTTC